>CABFVX010006953.1:0-29782 GCA_902151425.1 Timema shepardi
AGTAGTTCTGTGAACAGTAGACCTCCCTCCATGTTATTATCGTTACTACAGTCTTACTAGTAGTTCTATGAACAGTAGACCTCGCTACCTCCATATTATTATCGTTACTACAGTCTTACTAGTAGTTCTGTGAACAATAGACCTCGCTCCCTCCATGTTATTATCATTACTACGGTCTTACTAGTAGTTCTGTGAACAGTAGACCTAGCTCCCTCCATGTTCTTATCGTTTTAACATTTATCCTTGGATTTCAAGTTGATATGCTTTCTTGGTGTTCACATTATACCGAAAAAAATTATTACTATATTTAATAATACATTATATTCATAGAGAACAACATTTGTTCACATTGTTTAAGATGTTGGTCCCTAAACAAATATTGAAATTAAATAAAAATATTTGCCGAGGGGCCCGAACTAATGTTCACAATTTTAAATTCAAATCACTTGAGATGAGCTAGTAAATAGAACACTTTTTTTTTTTAGTGACCACCAACTTGAAGCGGATATCCAGATCGAAAAATTAAATACTGTACATCTATCGTTCTACTTGGACTTAAAGAATGTCTCGGCCAAATCGCGTTAAAATTGGTCAATACATTTGACAGCAATCGTGGAACAAATTTTCAAACACCGTACCGACGAAATGCCAAAAACGTTCTGGATTAATTTTGGATGTAGGGAACGAGTAAAAAAGGTGAGTGTTTTTCGTAAATTTTTTTAGTAACATTTTTTTTGGTCAAAAGCAATAAAATATTGCTCCAGTACAAACATAGAGTTTAATTTTCTTCACATGGTGATATCAACCGTTCTTTAATATCTGTCAAGCGTGTCCTGGAATTTAATCACAACTTTTTATCTTCGTTTAAAAAGTTTCTCATACGCTATGGTCATGAAAAATATTCAACCACTTTTAAGGCCACCATTTGAAGAAAATTAAACTCTATATTTTTACTGAAGCAATATTTTATTTATTTTGGCTAAAATAATGTTTTTTTCTATAAAAAACTGCAGACATCTTGTGAATGTGGGGAATGCCAGGCCTCCACCATGGTTCGGATTCCACATTAAACTGTAGGTCCTTCATTTCATCTCACAATCACCTTACCATTACACATTAGCGTAAGTGCGTAAAACCCGAACGGGTAGTAAGACGTGGTGCTAATAATAATAATAATAATAATATAAAAACTGCAAATACATTGCTCTTTTCTTGCGTTCCCTACAGGCCCATTACGCTCGATCAATGAATTCTATGCCTACAGGATCGTTCTAGTGTGTACTCACGTGCGGGTAAACAGGTAACCAGGAAGCACAAGAGGAGGACGTCACTAAGCCGTCCAAAAGCCACCATGATCGTGGAACCCAGTCAGCGGACGACCGGATGGATATTCCACCTCGAGCTACTGGTCTGTGTGAACGGTGTCTTCACCTGCACTTCGTTATATCTTTGAGAGGCGAGAGGAGGTATAGGGGGAAACTGGGTGGCTTTTTAAACGGATCACTTAGCTCACCCGTCATGTTCCGGACATTCAAATGACTTGAGTACCATTGCCAACAAACGTTCTTCCAGGGCGACAAGGGTCAACAAACTCGCCCTCTGCGACTCTTTGTGTGTGGGATGTTTTTACAAACCGGGAGGTCGATAGCGCCTTAAGGTTCTTTCAGACAGAGTATTTAGTTGAGGGGGCAAGTAGCCCACTTTCTACTGAACGGACCCGCCTCGGTGGCGTAGTTGGCTAACGCGCTTGTCGTGTTGAGCTCCACTGCTGAGGACGAGGAGATTGAGGTTCGAATCTCGGTCGGGTGAACTGGGGGTGGTTTTTACTAAATGGTTTTCCACTCTCCCTCCACGCAAATGCGGGTTCACTTCCTCTAATTCAACCTTCCCGATTCCCAATCCATTAGAGTAATTAGTACTTAAGGCGTATAACCCGAACGGGTAGTAAGACGCGGTGCTAAAATATTATTATATATATTATCTACTGAACGGGTTAGTGAATAAAAATTCCGACACGTTAGCTCAGTCGATAGCATGTCTGTCTACTAAGCTAAGGGTCATGGTTTCGATTCCTGCAATGGCCAAAAATTTATCATTAGGTAAATGTGGGTTTACCCTTTCATGCTGTTAAATTAACGGCCGGGGACTAGATGTTGTACCTGTACTAGTCTCAAGGCATATGATTATGAAGATACGACAGCTGGTAGTAGAAAATATGACTTGAATAAAAACCTGACCCAGTTCACAGGTTGGAAATACTAATGGATGTGAAGGTTTAGTGAATATTATTATTATTATTATTATTATTATTAGCACCACGTCTTACTACCCGTTCGGGTTATACGCACTTACGCTAATGTGTAGTGGTAGGGTGATTGGGAGATGAAATGGAGGACCTACAGTTTAACGTGAAATCCGAACCATGGTGGAGGCCTGGCATTCCTCACATTCACAAGATGTCTTGTCAGAGGTGAAGGAAGGGTTTGGTAATCAGATAAATCTGTGCCGGGACCGAGGATTTAACCCCGGCCGCCAGCATAGAAGTCTGACACCTTACCCCTAGACCGCTAGGTCACCGACTTTAGTGAATAAAAAAGTGTCCGGACTATTACAGTTGAGCCAGCAGCCGGCTACAAGATGGACAGGCGTAGACGAAATCACGCGGCACTGAATAATGTTACAGCAAAATGTCACAACAGATTCTATTAGAAAATATTCACATTTCCGAAGAAACAAATCATTGATGGGTTAGAAAATGGATAAGTAGAGGAGTTTAGTTGGATCTTCAAGTAGTCAATGACCTGGCGGTCTAGGGGTAAGGTGTCAGACCTATGTGCTGGCGGCCGGGGTTCAATCCTCGGCACCGGCAAAGATTTATCTGATTACCAAACCCTTCCTTCACCTCTGACAAGACATCTTGTGAATGTGGGGAATGCCAGGCCTCCACCGTGGTTCGGATTCCACGTTAAACTGTAGGGCCTCCATTTCATCTCACAATCACCCTACCATAACACATTAACGTAAGTGCGTACAACCCGAACGGATAGTAAGACGCGGTGCTAATAATAATAATAATAATTCAAGTAGTCTTTTCAAATAGTTATGATAAAGAAGGTCTCGCCGAACACACTTGGAATGTCGGAAAGTTCTTTTGATTTATTACTGAACAAAATTAAATCTCGTATGGTTAGTAGCAAGTGGTGGGGGAACGCTACTCGACCAGAAAAATAAAATTGATCTACTTGAAAAAAATCGTTTTACTAAACTACTAGACTAAATCTTACTGTAAGCACACGATAAGTTACTAAATTACTCGCCACCCGACTAAATTACTAGAAGTGTCTGAATGAGCCTTAAGAGCCGTAGTTCACAACCTATGGTACGCGTACCCCGGGGGCTACGCTAAGGATAGAGAATATTTGTCCTTGATTATCGGTAAAGTCCCCAGGGTAAGGCTTTATTTAAGTTTTAATGTAAGTTTAAATTAAGTTACAAGACCTATAATAGACCAGCACTGAAAAATGTATAATAAGAATACAAGGTGTAGAATAATTTACCCGCTTCAGTGGCCGAATATTCTAAGGCATCACTTTTGTATTAGACTGGCCTTCTGAAGACGGGAAGCCAGAGCTCGAATCCTGGTCGGATCTACTGAGGGTGGTTTTTCCTTAATGGTTTCCCACTCCTTCCACGCACATTCGGGTATATCACCTCTAAATAAAATGATTTCTTCCTCATTCCAACCTTTTTATAAAACATATCATAAAAGCGTTTAACCTGAAATGGTAGCTAGACGTGGTGATTAAAAAGATACACAGGGAAGTAGTACTTATTATAGCTAAACCAAAATTTAAATTAGTAAATGGAAATACAAACTTGATACAGTGGAGTTATTGATTACAATAATAAACTATTGAAGCTATTTATATTAAACCAATGAAAAATAAAGGTATTTAAAAAAACATATTTTAGTGAAGAACATAAGATAGCTAACGTTTTTATTATTAGCACCACGTCTTATTACCCGTTCGGGTTATACGCACTTACGCTAATGTGTAATGGTAGGGTGATTGTGAGATGAAATAGGAGAACCTACAGTTTAACGTGGAATCCGAACCACGGTGGAGGCTTGGCATTCCACACATTCACAAGTTGTGAATAATACACGTCTTGTAAGAGGAGGTGAAGAAAGGGTTTGGTAATCAGATAAATCTTTGCCGGGACAGAGGATTGAGCCCCGGACCCTGGCACAGAAGTCTGACACCTTACCCCTAGACCAGCAGGTCACCCGCTAACGTTATCAGTTTACTGTATATAAAGGCAATACCCACTCACTCATCACTGTATATCCCTAGCCCCTGTTCCCGGAAACCTGGAATTCGGCGTGAAGTTTCTCTTAGGATCTAGACAAGAGATAAGGCGTGGTTTTGCGAAATTCGACCCCTAAGTTGTGAAAAGAGGGGGTTGAAAGTTTTCAAAATTCACAGAGGTATATTTTGAGCCAGTAGGCATAAAGCCTTACAATTTAAAATCAAGGTTATTTTCTAGAATTGGGCTTGATGATTTTGATGATTTAAAATAAAATTTCATCCCCTAAGAGGTTGGGGAAGGCGTAAGGGAGGTTGAAGGTTTTCGAATTTCATTGATGTGTCTTTTGAACAAGTGGTCATAGAATTTTGAAGTTTGAAATGAAGGTTCCTGTTTAGATTTGGGCTAGAAGTTTTAAGGGTTTTTCAAGTTTAATCCCCCAAGAGGGTGGGGAGGGGCAGAAAGGAATGCGACTAACAGATTCCCTCATCACTTTATTTCCTCAACCCATGGGGCTTAAAATTTGAAATTTTGCTTAGAAGGAAGGTAACGAGATTGCCCCATACAACCAGATAAATCTAAAATTATTAAATTTTGAAATGGGGCTTAAGTTAATGGGGGCCTTATAATTTAAAAATAATACTAATAATGATGATAGTATTAATATGATATAGAACATTTAAATTTGGTGGAAGGACAGATCCAGAAATCTTCAAATTTCAAATTTCTAAGAGTGAATTAGAGAAAAAGGGTGGGGGGGGNAGATTTCAACAACTAATGGTAAACAAAACAACTATCACCCATTTTGGTAGAAAACTGAAATTTGGCTGACAGGTAAAAAGACCACTCCAAATAAATACAAATGCCTGAAAATTGGGACTTTGATAAATAGGGGGCGGGAGCAAGGAAGGCCTTAAAAGTAAAAAAAGCTGTTATTTGTTGTAGAAAATTTAAATTTGGCAGACAGGTAGGACAACAATTTAAATTATAAATACCTTCTCCGTCTGCCCCCAGTGATTTTGAAGTGACAGTGACCAAAAATGCCAAGAAATAAATGGTCATTTGAAGCTTCGTGACATATTTATGAGTGTCACGTGGACATAACTTACTAATTTGCTATTAACTTATTATTTGGTATCTGAGTATTGAAACAAAATGTTTGAATAAGCCCAGTGCTATCAATGATTATGTGTTTCCATTTAAAAGTTGAGTTTTATATTCTAATTAATGTTTTATCTCTTTTTATTATGCCTAAGGTGAGATCATGTTTTATCTAAGTGACATGTAACTTTTAAAATGTTTTTTACCGAGGTGAAATATGTAAATTGTTTTTTGTTGACTGGCATGTAAAATATATCACTAAATATGGTTGTAGAAGCATTTCAAATTTTTTAAAACTCAGTAAGATTTTAAAGAAGCGTCTTAATTTATTTATTTAAAAATAAAGTTTTGGAGTAGTTAAAATAAGGGTTTCAGAATAATTAATCAGCGATAACTTGTTAGATAACATCGGGAAATGGTAAGTATGATTGAGAAAGTTTTTTTTTAATAAATAGCTTTTTTCCAAAATAATTAATTTTCAAGAGAAGGGTTTTTGTATTTTAACAGAATACCTAAAGTATTTCAAATTATTTATTTTTATATTAGAGTTTATTGATCATATATTATTTATAAGACTCTATTCAAACATATTTATAGTAAAAAGTATATAATAAAATAAATTAATCAAAAGCGACATCTTTGTCAAATATCGCTTTAAAGTTAAATAAAATAAAATAAATATATTAATTTAAAAATAACGAATTAAGTTTTGATAAATATAATTTCATAGAAAGAATGTTACCCAAATAGAATACCTGAAACAGCTTACAAAAATTTTTTTTGCGAAAGATTGTATTGGAAAAATGGTCCTGCAGTTATATCGGTCATTTGATTGATTTTTTCAAAATTATTTTTGTGTGTGAGATTTAGTAGAAGTGCGCTATATATTAGTGACTTAAGCTCTTTAATCTAAGAGAACAATACTATTAAGATCAACTCTAAGGAAACGCGATGATTTGAATCCGTGTTATATGCACTGATGGGTTGTTTTCTACGTGGGATTGTTTCATATTCTTCTCATGCAAATGTTGGTGCAGATATTCTAATATGTCCTCACCCCTCTCCTCAATTACAAGTTGTCAATAACCCTTGTGTTTAAATAATAATAGTAATAATACCCTTTACCATGATCCATCCAAAGGGATGGAAAATAAAACATTGTATGGATATATTTTTTAACGTGGCTTCTTTGGCATTGAACTCCGGCCTTCAGACTCAGAGTCAAGCACATTATCAGTACTACAACATGATGGTTTGAACATTTTATTTGATCGCAGCTGACCAAATCATCAAGCTATTTTTAATCCTTATTCTATCAATTTTAATATAGCAATGTTCATAAATTTAAAAATATCAATATAGATTTAAATTTAGTTTAGAAACTGAGCAAAATGGTGAAGCGAAGTCTTATTTGGCCGAGATGTAATGGGACGCCAGTTAGTGCCAATATCTTTTATTTTATTTAAAAAAACCTATTTTAAACATAATATATTAAATATTGTTTCAGAATATACATTTAGTTAGTGTTTAAGTGGTTAACATAGTTTGAAAGTTAGAATTTTCCACCCTGAAAGGTAAAAAAGTCCACATATTTTGGTTGATAACTAAGATCTAAATTCCCGGGCCCGGGAAACAAAAGGTAACTGGTTCAGGGGCGTAGAATAAATATTTGTGACTCGAATGATGTAATTAAATGGGGGAGGGGAGGCTAGAGTGGGGGAAGGAGGGGGCACAACAAAAATTAGATGTTTATTTATATTTTCCTCCTCCCCAATTTGTTCTCCTACTGCTGGAGAGCTCCATCCAAGAAATGTTATAAGCCCACTTGGTTTCTGGCGTTTATGAATTTCTACTAGACTATTCTCGCGCTGTTTGCTGCTTAGTTAAATCATTGTATACTTTTGGTACTTTTTTATATTTTTTATCATTTAAAAAATACCTATAGCTTTTATATATCGTTGGATTTAAATTTTATTTTTATATAAACACAGATAAAATATTCATTATTTTAAAATGATGATTATAATAATATGTTTAATATTCTGCGTTAGTAAAACGTAGAAGTAAAGTGCACATGTTTCGTTATTTTACCGCTAGATCGCATAAAACATTTCTATCTTCTTCTCAACGTCACTAGACCTCCTGGTCATGGCACTTTCAGAACTAAACCACTCTATTGGTGGCCAACCCATTCAGATCGGTTTTCACGTTGGCAATAAATGTCAAGAATAATTTATTTATTATTTTTGTAGGTGAGAGTGTTATGGATTTTGCTCACATTCTAGATCGGTATTTAATGTTCACTTTATTTAATCATCTGATTATATCAGCACACGAATTACAAACAAATTTAGATCTGACTCTATAGCCTAGGACAAACACAAAAGCCAGCTCTCCTCCAACCATTGAAAATGATACGCTGTTATTATAATATAACCCTGACCTACCGTGTCAAAGTTATCACGTCATTAAAGCCCTCTGTTGTTGAGCCAACCATTAACATTTTGAGAGATTAAAATTTTAAGGTGGGGATGCAGGGAACGTGAGTTAAGGGCAATTTTAATGCAGATTTCATAGCAAACCATATTTTTTGCCAAAATAAATAAAATAATTCCCTAGTAGAAACCTATAGTTTAATTTTCTTCACATGGTGATATCAACAGTGTTCTTGAATATCTGTCAAGGGTGCCCTTTAATTTAATTACAACTTATTCTCTTAATTTAAAAAGTTTCTCGTCTATTGCCGCCTCATGACAAATATTCAACAACTGTCATTATAAGCATGTAAAAAAAATTAAACCATGTTACCTTTAGACCAATATTTAATCTATTTTGCCTTCCTGCCCCCCCAAAGTGTTGCTCTAAGAACTTCTAAAAATATCACCCTTAACTCACATTCTCTACATACCAGCCTTAAGTTTGTATAGTGTGATTCTGGTCGATAGAATCGTTTAGAAAATATTAACATATTATTTATTTAGCTTCTTCAGTTGACACATGATCTAAGGCGTAACTCTTGCAATATTATTATTATTAGTACCGCGTCTTACTACCCGTTCGGGTTACACGCACTTACGCTAATGTGTAATGGTATGGTGATTGTGAGATGAAAATGGAGGACCTACAGTTTAACGTGGAATCCGAACCACGGTGGAGGCCTGGCATTCCTCACATTCACAAGATGTCTTGTCAGAGGTGAAGGAAGGGTTTGGTAATCAGATAAATCTGTGCCGGGACCGAGGATTGAAACCCGGACACCAGCACAGAAGTTTGACACCTTACCCTTAGACCACCCGGTCACCTAACTCTTGCAATAGACCGGACTGCTGTTGACGGGGAAATTGGGTGTATTGAGGGTGGTTTTTCCTTCGTGGTCTTCCATTGAAAACCTGGGTACACTTCCTATATATTCAATATTCCTAATCCTAAATATATTATCGTTAGTACATATACGTATAACCCAAACGGGTAGTAAGACGCGTTGCTAAATAAACATGAAATGTAATAAAATAATACGTTTGTCTTCTGATGATTCAAATCTAAAAAAAAAGCAACATCAGGTCAAGGTTCTCTAAACTGGTTTGACCGATATTTCAAAGACTGTTGGAAAGCGGCGTCAAACCAGAATCCTGCAATTTACATTTTATATTGAACTGAAAGTTGGTAAAGGTCAGTCCAACCTGGAAGCGTGACCTCTGTGACCTTTGACTGTGACCCCGATATGGACATAGGAGGCGTGTCGATGATCTTGTGGACTGGCTGGTCCGGCAGAGCCAGGCGGCGAATGATTAGCGCGTCCGACTCTTGCCAAACTAGGTTCCAGTCCAAATGGATGTACTCGACTGTATCGATGGTCAGGCAGGTTAAGGTGCCAACCTCGTCTCATCTGTTTGTTTTGGTAAAGAGAAGGTTAGATTGCGAATCCCGGCTGGGTGTTGAAGAATGAGATTAAAAATAAAATTCAATCTTTCTCGAAGCAAATACGACTACATTTACTCCAAAATTCTACCTTCTTCATCCCTAGTCCATTGGTTTAAGTATTTGGATAGCTCTGGTGGGTAGTATTACGGGGTTCATGAGATAAAGCTCACATAAACAGTACAGTTTCCCATCCTACCACCAGGCGAATGCTAGTACAGATTATGGACGATAGTAACTGATATTTGAGTCCAATGTTCGAAGGAAAAACCTTTTAGAAAATACAAACTTTTTTTTATGGTCAAGGTGATCTGGCGGTCTAGGGGTAAGGTGTCAGACTTCTGTGCTGGTGGCCGGGGTTCAATCCTCGGTCGCGGCAAAGATTTATCTGATTACCAAACTCTTACTCCACCTCTGACAAGACATCTTGTGAATGTGGGGGGTGCCAGACCTCCACCGTGGTTCGGATTCCGCGTTAAACTATAGGTCCTCCATTTCATCTCACAATCATCCTACCATTACACAATAGCGTAAGTGCGTATAGCCCGAACGGGTTGTAAGACGCGGTGCTAATAATAATAATAATAATTTTATGGTCAACAGTGATAATATTGTAGTTATAATCAGTGTTATTTTATAGGTATTGATAATATCTATAAAAAGAGAGAGCTGTAGATCACATGACTTAACGTATGAATACTTGAAAGTAGATCTAGTAACTTATCTAGCTGTCAGATAAGGTTCTCGCGATGAAACTTGGACTGAAAATAAGCTGACGGACAGTCTCAGACCACCCTTTCTGCACTCTACCGGCTGGAATTCTAACCAAATATCACTCAGAGAGCAATGCTTTTGGACGTGGCAGATTCTACTACGGGTTAGATGCGTTTTGTAAAATTCTGTTCCACAGATACATAGGTCCCGGGTTCAATCCCTTGAACTTCCCGTGATTCTGTGGGTTTGGGACAGGGTTTAACTCGGCCACGTGAGCATCAAATGAGGAGTTTCTTGAATGAAAAAGTTGCGGCTCCTGTCTAGAAAACTGAGATTACACGCCAGAGGGCTCGTTATGATGAACACATGACACCCTCTATTTGCAGGAGTTGGCACTATCTTTGCTAACATACGGAGGCTAATCGGATGGTTTGGTTTGATTGCGCGCTGATGCCATGAAGATTTGCAAGACGTCTGCAAAAAAGAAGTATAAGAAGACACAACATATTTATGTGTGTTCAAATAAAGATTCTTAACTTCTCTTTTGAATTTTGAGTTCAAATTTGAATCATCGAATTTTTAACAATGTACAATTTTAGTTAAAATGGAAATATTTAAAATTGAATTAAAAAAATTAAGTTGTTCAAGACTTAGTGTCAATGAGAAATTCTATCTTGATTGTCATGTCAATTATGTCATGAGCAACAAAAAGAATGCTAATTTTTAAAATAAATTAATAATATCAATACATTTTTGTTCCTTTTTGTTATTTTGTTACTCTCCCAGCTATAAAAGTCTGAATAATCCCCTTTACTAATTGAATGAAATTGTTATATCAAGTCAAGATCTTCATAATTGTATTTGAGATAACTTTTTTTGAGATTTTTACGAATCTCGAATATCTTGAATACCATAGAATTAGAGGGATTGGAGGATTATAACGTCCCATCTCTAGACTTAATACTTATTATTTAACTGATGAATTCGAAGATGTTTTCTGATGTGGGTTGCATATTAACTTGGCGCAAGTAAGCAATCCCTAAAAGCACTGACGAACTTACACACCGATGTATGAAATTGAAAGAGAGGGAAGAAAATGAAAGGTTCGCCCTACTGTTAACACATTCCCTCTTCCGCTGACAAGTATTTACTCTCACTCTACTATTTGCGCTTAGACAGCATTGACTTGGATTTAAAAATTATCTTTTTTTAGTTCCCTATCATAGATATATTATACATGTTTGCACATATATTTGTAAACTATATTCTGGCAAAAGGATTCCTATCGGCTATTTAGCCACGATGATGATGATGATGATAATCATCATCATCATCTTGATCAGTTTATTAAAGTCCCTCCATATTCCTTTATTATTCCACCATTCTTATACTCTCACTTGTACACTTTCTGCTACCTGCTTCTCCTATCTCAGCCTCTCTTGTAGTTTTTTTCTTACATACTTCATCTCCATAATTTTCTTTGGTATCCTCTCTTTTTCCATCCTCATCACATGTCCATACCATCTCAGTTTTGCTTCCTCTACTATCTCATGTACTCCCTGTACTCCTACTCTTCCCCGGATAACTTCTTTCTTAATCCTGTTCCTACTCGTCACAGCTAACACGCTCCTCACAAACCTCATTCCCACGGCCTCCAATTTCCTAGTCTCTCTTACATTCAATGTCCATGTTTCTGCGCATATATGGCAATGGGTACAAAGTACACCCTGTACAACGCTTCCTTACACTTAACTATAACAGGTCTCTTACACACTTACAGATCAACTCTCCCACCTGTCCTCTTCGTGTTAGTTCCTATCTACTACCACCCTTCACCTCAATCCCGCTTCTAAGATATCTTACGTCCTGTATTTTTCTCAGCTCTACCCCATTCAACTTTATAGCTTTACTAGGCCTCTTCCTTGTCATTACCATCATCCACATTTTACCATGTTACATTTCCCTCCACACTTTATCATTTCCACAGCTGTTGCTGTACTTCCTCTTCCCTTTCTCCTCATACCTCAGCAAACATAATTGCTTTCATACTTTCCTCCCCGAGTTTTCCTTCCACTTTATTTATGCCCATTTCTATTACCATTACAAATAGTAGCGTTGAGAGGGAACTCCCCTGCTTCACTCCACTTTTTATTTGGAACCACTCCTACTCTCCATTTTAACACACCTTCTGTTATCTTCATACATTATTTTCACTCTCATTACTCCTCTTTCCACTTAGTTCTCCTCCATCACTGTCCAAACTTTATTTTCATCCACGCTATCGATGTCCTCTAGTGAAAAAACCAAATAACTTAAGGTGTGGACAGTAAAAAAAACCCAACATATTTACAAAAAACAGCTTTAAGATAAAAGAATAATAATTTTGTGACAATATAAGGCTATTTAAAAAAAATTGAATAATGTATGGTTTTTGTTTCAATGTTATATTTTTAAAACTCACCGAATACAACCTGAATGCATTCACATGGGAAATTCTTTCTTTACTTACCGCTACGTAAACGCTAGGTAAACAAACAGGCTAAATTAAAACACCAATAATGTTCCAATTATCTGAAACTACCTTCAAATTATTTTAATGAGAACTTTCAGTGTATAAATAGTTTAGATTATAAAATATGATCCAATAGTAGCTTAGTGTGATTTTGGTTGGAATTTTTTTTTAGAAAATACAAATATATTTTGTAGTTGTTAACATTTATAATATTTTAATATATTATTTGTGTTAATTTATAATATATACCAAAGGCGACAGCTGTGTATCACACGACTTGACGTATGGATAGAAGACGGTAGATCTAGAAACTTTTCTCGCCGTCAGATAAGGCTTTTCCTATGAAAATTGGTCTGAATCTATCACACTGAACACTGTCTATCATTAATCGAGCATGAAACAATTTATAAGATAATGTTAATTATATTCCTAAGCACTTAGCTTAACGCACACACTAATGCTTTATTTTTTGATCTTGAATAAGAATAAAGAGGTAAGATGACGTGATCGACACGTCACTAAATAAAATGTCGGCTTGGACGTCACTTGTTTAATTTTATGTGTGCTTCAAACTTTATTTACATGTTTTTACTCTGGGAAAGAGTATGCACTTCACATTATGGTTTACATTTGAGGATGAACGCGTTTTTACGATTACGAGTTTTCGATGAAAAGGCACAGAATGTAACAGGCAAGAATATGGCGTAAAGCGCAGCGATGACGTCAGACTTGGAGACACCAGCCTGCTATTGAAAAAATTGGAGAATCCTGGTTTTCTCCTCTAGGTTCCAAAACACAGTAGGTCACTCGTCAAACTCTTAGTGACATCACTGAGATTCTAGGACTCAGGCGGTTGCTCTTCAAACTGTTCGTGAGGTCATGTAGTGTCTGAAACTCAGCTGGTTGCTCTTCAAACTCTTCGTGAGGTCATGTATTGTCTGAAACCCAGCTGGTTGCTCTTCAAACTCTTCGTGAGGTCATGTATTGTCTGAAACTCAGCCGGATGTTCTAAAAACAATTCGTGAGGTCATGTAGTGTCTGAAACTCAGCTGGTTGCTCTTCAAACTATTCGTGAGGTCATGTATTGTCTGAAACTCAGCTGGTTGCTCTTCAAACTCTTCGTGAGGTCTAGTAGTGTCTGAAACTGAGCCGGTTGCTCTTCAAACTCTTCGTGAGGTCATGTATTGTCTGAAACTCAGCTGGTTGCTCTTCAAACTCTTCGTGAGGTCATGTAGTGTCTGAAACTCAGCTATATGCTCTTCAAACTCTTCGTGAGGTCATGTAGTGTCTGAAATTCAGCCGGTTGCTCTTCAAACTCTTCGTGAGGTCATGTATTGTCTGGAACCCAGCTGGTTGCTCTTCAAACTCTTCGTGAGGTCATGTATTGTCTGAAACTCAGCTGGTTGCTCTTCAAACTCTTCGTGAGGTCATGTAGTGTCTGAAACTCAGCCGGCTGTTCTTCAAACTCTTCGTGAGGTCATGTATTGTCTGAAACTCAGCTGGTTGCTCTTCAAACTCTTCGTGAGGTCATGTATTGCCTGAAACTCAGCCGGTTGCTCTTCAAACTCTTCGTGAGGTCATGTATTGTCTGAAACTCAGCCGGTTGCTCTTCAAACTATTCGTGAGGTCATGTATTGTCTGAAACCCTGCTGGTTGCTCTTCAAACTCTTTGTGAGGTCATGTAGTGTCTGAAAATCAGCTGGTTGCTCTTCAAACTCTTCGTGAGGTCATGTATTGTCTGAAACTCAGCCGGTTGCTCTTCAAACTCTTCGTGAGGTCATGTACTGTCTGAAACTCAGCCGGTTGCTCTTCAAACTATTCGTGAGGTCATGTATTGTCTGAAACTCCGCTGGTTGCTCATTGAACTCTTTGCCACGTCTTTGCCTCTAGTCGAACGGACAGTCGATGTTGTGATGAATCGTGACGCAGTAGGTCCCACTGGCACTGAAAACACACACACCATCATACAAGAACAAGACTTACAAACTATCTTAATTCAAGGTAGGTTGCTCCTAGCCTCCTAATCCTAATCCTAGATGCTACTAATGTATACTCCACCCTGGGGTTGAACCATTGGCCAATGAAATTGCAGTGAGAACATCAAACAATTCTACATAAGGTCTAGAAGACAGGACATGGAGATAAGGACACTAATCTGTCCGGAGTGTCCTCTCATGAATGCGCCAGGACATGGAGGTAAGGGCACTTACCTGTCCGGAGTGTCCTCTCATGGGTGCGCCAGGACATGGAGATAAGGACACTTACCTGTCCAGCGTGTCCTCTCATGGGTGCACAAGGACATAGGAGATATGGACACTTACCTGTCCGGAGTGTCCTCTCTCATGGGCATGGGTGCGCCAGGACATGGAGATAAGGACACTTACCTGTCCGGAGTGTCCTCTCATGGCTGCACAAGGACATGGAGATAAGGACACTTACCTGTCCGGAGTGTCCTCTCCCATGGGTGCGCCAGGACATGGAGATAAGGACACTTACCTGTCCGGAGTGTCCTCTCCCATGGGCATGGGTGCTCCAGAACACGAAGATAAGGACACTTACCTGTCCGGAGTGTCCTCTCCCATGGGCATGGGTGCGCCCGGCATCAGTCCAAGGGATTTTCCCCTCTTTGGACAGCTCGCGGTACAAGGGAGCCCCACGAGTTGTCTTCTGGGGGAGATGGTCGAGGCAAAGTAACAGGCGCTTTGGAAGTGACTGCAACGCGCTCTACCTGCAGAGAAACGAAACACAAATCTTGAAACATTTTCTAGAAGATAAAAAATAAAACATGGATTGGCTGAACTTTGAAGAAGTTTTATTACCTTAAGAATATATTATTTAAGGTATTTAATATGCACTTTTTGAACCTACTAGTTATATCAGCACACGACTTCAATTAACTTGAACAGACACAACATCCAGCCCCCAGCCATTAATTCGTCACTGTGAAGATGGAAAACCACATTTCACCAATGATAAATGTTTCAGCCATGTCAGAAATCGAGCCCAGGACCCTTAGCTCAGTAATTAGATACGCTGCCAACTAAAGTCGTCTTATAACTATCGAAATTTATAGCTGCAGAAAAGAATAAGTTGGCGTATTATTACATGAAGTATTACAACTTCCGCATAAGAAGATTCTTATTTAAAATGTATCATAGTGCGGAGTTTTACAGTGAGTGACATGGAGGCAGTAGTTTAGGATACTATTGTCCCACTGATGGTACAATCCCTTAAAATTCACCCACCTCACCCTTTCCCGCCTTATAGATGTTATTTTGTCTCGTCCAGAGCACACATTAATTTGAGAGTGAGCCTACCACCCATTCGGCTTATAGCTATACATTTATTTAACAGTTGCGATTATGGGTTAAAGATAAGTAAGATTGATTTTTAGAGGAAGTGTGGCACTCTCAGTAAACCCAACCGGGATTCGAACCCCAGTCCCCTCCGTCATCGACAGTCTAATATATTGCGAGAGTGACGCCTTAGATCATGTGGCCACCGTAGAGGTTGCCCTTAATACTTGCTAAGTGATTATAATGATCAAACACAAGTCTAGAGGAACCTGGTTCTACTCCATAAAAGTGCACACAGAAATAACCTATTTATTATTCGAGTTTCTTTCAAAGCACCCCGTCTTACTACCCATCCGGGCTGTACGCTTTTATTCGAGTTCATATTACCTATACGATTAATAAATATGTTGGTGCTAGGGCTGGATATGTAAATATAGTGCGTCGATAAAATGTTTTTTATTTTATTTTGGCACTCCATCTTAACCGTCATGACTACCCACCTATTTATACTGATTAGGGTAAGGACGAGGAAGATAGAATTTAGAGGAAGTGTAGCAGCATTTAAATAGAGGAATAAATAAAAAAAACTTCTAGAAGAAGATTCCTTAAAATCACCGGTTGGGACTCGAAATCTATCCTCCTCATTTCCGGATTCCCAGCACGAGACTGACACCTTTATACGCGTGGATCTCCTTTCCCCCAGTTTTGGTCTGTGTGTTTAGAAAGTACATTTCATTTCATTTATTTATCCATTACAATAACCCAGTGCCTATTTAATATACCGGGATGCTAGAACTCTACTTACATTATTTTCCCATACATACGCTTTACCCTATTATAAACTATGTGTAGATATAAGATACTTAACCTAAATGTCCGTATATTCACGGCCCTACTCTATAGTTGGTCCGCCCCGGGTTTTCTACACCCGGTACCCATCGCCGCTCCATGGACCCACGGCCACCTGGGACCATGTTTTCAGAGCCGCCGGCCCATGCAGCAACAACGGAAAGTACACGTGAACCCCTTCCCTCCCCTCAACAAGACACTGCAGATGTTACTAACGCAGCCTGTGTCCTTTGCATCCGGGCTGGTTCATGCCGCCGTTCACGCAGAAGTCCACGTGCCCCACCTGCGCCTCCTCTCCGAGCGCCCCGGCGTTCGTGTGGATAACCTGCACAACGTGGGCGTCGTCCCTGGTGAGGCGGAACCCCGCGGAGCCGTACCTGTCCACCAAGGGTCGCGCTGGGTCCAGACCTGCAAAAAAAAACAAAAAAACGTGAGAGTTTTAACATTTGATCGGTCAGAACTTGTTGATAAGTCTTAAATTACATTAAAACATTTCTTAGCGCTGCGCCTTACTACCCGTTCTAGTTATTTTATGTAATTTTTTAGCATCGCGTATTACTACCCATTCGGTATTTAGGCTTATGTACTAATAACTTATGTGTTAGGGATCAGGAAGGTTGAATTCAGAGGAAATGAACCCACATTTGCGCTGAGTGAGGGTGTAAAACCATTTAGAAAAAACCTCAGTGCACCCGACCAGAATCAAACCCCAATCTTCCAGTTTCAGCAATCTAGTATAGCACGATAGTGACGAATTATACCGTTTGGCCAATGAAGCGGGTTCGTATATATTAATCACGTTAATATGTTAGGAATGAGGAAGGTTGAATTTAGAGAAGGTATCCTTGCATTTTCGTGTAGGAGATTAAAAAACCATGTAGGGGAAAATAACACTCAATAACACCCGACCCGGATTCGAAACGCGATCACCCTGTCATCGGCAGTCCAGTTTATTGCGAGAGCGACGCTTTATACCATTCGACCACCGAAGCAGATATTAGATGATTAAAGTCACGAATTTCTATTAATGATGAGTTCTATTCGCAATAATAATTGTGATAATAATAACACTTTGTTAGTTACACACAGGCCTGCATGTGAATATATAATACCCGCTTTGCTCGTCGGAGGCTCCACCCCTAAGTGGATGTAAACTAATGTAATTCTAGAGCTTTTTTTTTATAGGTCTTACCGTTTAGCAACAAGAGACCTCCAAAGAAAGGTCCGCACCAACTTTAAAGTTGCTCCACCATTTTGAATATTTTTAGGGGTTAAATATTTTTTTAAAAACTTTTTGGAGTTTTCTCGCTGGTTACAGGCTAGAAGTTATAATTTTGGCAAATTTCAAGTTTCTAGCTCATCTGGAAGTGGGTAAACATTAATGTCAATCAGTGAGTCAGCCGTGTGGTTTTATATTAGTATAATATTCTTTGCACCACATCTTACTAATCGTCTGTGATGTACGCGTTTGACTACAAATAAACCACCCTCAATACAGCCTACCAAGAGATCGAACCACTAGCTACAAAAGCCGGCAAATCAGACTAGACGATCCTGCATTTAGTTCATGTGCCAACTGATTTTATTGTATATAAAATAACCCGCCTCGGTGGCGTAGTTGGCTAACGCGCTTGTCGTGTTAAGCTCGACTGCTGAGGACGGGGAGATCGAGGTTCGAATCTCGGTCGGGTGAACTGGGAGTGGTTTTTCCTAAAATGATTTTCCACTCTCCCTCCACACAAATGTGGGTTCACTTCCTCTAATTCAACCTTCCCAATTCCTAATCCATTAGCGTAATTAGTACTTAAAGCGTATAGCCCGAACGGGTAGTAAGACGCGGTGCTAAATAATAATAATAATAAAATAATATATAAAATATCTCATTTGATGTTTATTTATCAACCATGACTGCTGGACATCACAAACGTTAAAACGTTCGAAATTTATCGTATATCACAGCGGGATCAGTAAAACATGGGCCGTGTCTGAATCTTCCATCCGAGGACCCTTGGAAGCCACGTGCACTTTAAGGTTGACGTTGACTTCGACTTAAAGGACGTGATTAATTTTTAATGGTATCTGAATTCTCTTAACGTGTACAGATGCACCCCTTACGATTTGTACTTTATAGTGCACTTTAGTTAAAATAACATTGTTTTATTAAATGAAAGTTTTATATATTGTGTGGAAATATAATAAAATAGACACTAGCTGTTAAATAAAACTAATATGGTGTGTTCTTTGTCCATATTTACGAGTATATACTAGTTTGTTAAATTTCTTTTTATAGCATAAATTTTTTTATAATACCACTATGGAGTGCCCATAAGACATCATTGACAAAACCCTATCAAAATTCAATCTCGTTGCCATGGCGACATGTGTTTAAGAAGTAGCCACCAGAAAGCTCTGGCTGTAGTATGCTGTTTGATAATTATTCTGGACCCTATGTATTTTCTTGCGCCAGAGACGTGTTTGATCAAAGTGCGCAAGTAAAGTGCACAAGTGTGTAGGATGCAGACTATACAGACACAGCCACGGGGACCTGTCTGATGTTAATACACACCCCTAGCACTTCACTTCAGCGTATTTCAAGAGGAATATGCTCTATTCTCAATAAAATACTACTTTCACCGATATGCGTCAATAAAATGAGTTTAACCACGGGCATTATTACTTCAAACCACATAAGGCTTATATTTTATTAAAGATATAACTGAGTTCTACATATGCACCAAATTTGGCATATATTGAACTTCATCATGAAGTAAAAAAAAAAGTTTATCAATGTGCAGTTATCTGTTGGTCTGTACGGTGTATGTATAAATGGAACACTAAACAGGTATCAAAATGTAATGAATCCAGCCCAATATTTTCGTATTCTATTCGTCTATTATCATAATAAGACGCTATTGAAATTCATCCCAACCGTATAAACTTAGGTAGGATCTTTCTTCAAAAATGTAGTTCCAAACCATCCCCCAGCATCCTAAAAAAAGCAATAAAAAGGGCGTACACTTTTGGTTTGGCCAAGAAGGGATGTGCGAAGTTTCAAAATGTCGATCTCGAAGCAACGGATATTTGATCTTTGACTTTGACTTTGGTATCCATAAAAAGCTTCGCACCTTTGAAATATCAAGAAGGATCATTAAATATGACATATTTCAAAATATAACAATATTTATAAAAGTCACTTAACAGTTTATAGCACCGAATATTAGTTAAATGACATCTATATTGTATTTTGAATAAATTCAGATATGCCAGTATAAAATAATATAGTAAGATTTGTTTTTTTCTCTCTAAACTCTTATGTTTACCTAAATGCATTTAACGGATCATTTAAAAATTAACAGTAATGTTATATGACAGACATACAAACCCAATCTTCGGCTTTATCTTCGCCATTGCTTCGACAGCTACAAGCTTTGCTTCACGTTTAAAAAGTAGTAGCCTTCGCAAACCCCTATCGCCAAGTATCTTTCACCTATGATCATGTGCTGCTTGACTAACAGATGATTATACGACAGTATGATCAGTAAAACATGTATGGTACTATCTCTCACCTATGATCTTGTGCTGCTTGACCAACATATGGTTATACGACAATATGATCAGTAAAACATGCCTGGTACTATCTCTCACCTATGATCTTGTGCTGTTTGACCGACAAATGGTTGCTCATCATGCCACAGATATGGGCGCCCAGGCTGTGCCCCACGCAGTGGGTCCTCTTGGCCAGAGCACCATTGCCTGTGATGTAGGAGTACAACAGCGCCGAGCATTGCGCCACCAGCTTTGTGTTGCTCAGCGCCGACAGATAGCAGGGGAATATGGTGAGTGGCTCCCAGTCCACCGTGAACACGTTATAGTCACCTCTAGACAGGTAGGCTGCAACAATGGGGTAGCCAGAATATGGGACTACTTACACACAAACTCAATTATAGAGCAGACACAACACTAAGTCACCAGGACGTACAAGCAATCCCAAAATCAATTGTTTCAGTCGTTTTGAGACTCGAACCCGATACCCTTAGTTCAGATAGACTATTGACTAAATTATGCTGTTTAGAATACAAATATGATACAATGATATATTTAATACATAAGACAATCTCCATCAAGGAATAGTGTAAGTAACCTCATTGTTTTCTCCAAGGAGATAATGAAAAGTATTTTATCCATCTCTCCAAGGAGATAAAGAAAAGTATATTGTCCATCTCTCCAAGGATATAAAGAAAGGCATATTGTTTATCTGTCCAAGGAGATAAAGAAAAGCATTTGTCTATCTGTCCAAGGAGCTGAAGAAAAGCATATTGTCCATCTCTCCAAGGAGATAAAGAAAAGTATATTGTCCATCTCTCCAAGGATATAAAGAAAGGCATATTGTTTATCTCTCCAAGGAGATAAAGAAAAGTATATTGTCCATCTCTCCAAGGATATAAAGAAAGGCATATTGTTTATCTGTCCAAGGAGATAGAAGAAAAGCATATCGTCCATCTCTCCAAGGAGATAAAGAAAAGTATATTGTCCATCTCTCCAAGGATATAAAGAAAGGCATATTGTTTATCTGTCCAAGGAGATGAAGAAAAGCATATTGTCCATCTCTCCAAGGAGATGAAGAAAAATATATTGTTAATCTCTCCAAAGAGATGAAGAAAAGCATATTGTCCATCTCTCCAAGGAGATAAAGAAAGGCATATTGTTTATTTGTCCAAGGATATGAAGCAAGGCATATTATTCATCTCTCCAAGGAAATAAAAGAAAGAATATTGTCTACCTCTCCAAGGAGATGAAAGAATGAGTATTGTCAATTTGTCCAAGGAGAAAGAAAGCAATATTGTCCATCTCTTCAAAGAGATAAAGGAAGGAACATTAGCTTCTTGAAGAGTTGGACAAAGGAAGAATACTGTCCATCTTTCCAACATCAATCCTGTGCTAATCTCAGAGTAATGTCGAATGTAGTTTTAGCCTTATTTGATAAACTGAGCAAGGGACACAATCCCAGATCTTTGGAAATGTGGAGGCTACGTTGTTCCCTGCCCGCACTCACCGTTCCTGATAAACGTCATGGGTACTTTGTGCTCGGTCCCGTTGAACCCGTGGATGATGATCACGTTCCTCTTGTCAGGGTCCCAGCCTCCGTATTTCAAAGAGTTGGAACTCCTCACGTCGATAAATTTACCGAGCCTATTTTCGCTGAAAAAAAAAATTCGCATCAGTATATTTAGCCTTGGGGTGTCAGATACTGTCGGCAGCACCATTATGTCATGCTACTACTGTAACAGTATGAAATAATTGTGTGAATAACAACATAGTTATATTTAAATTATTAGTTCCAAATGTTTCCCCTCCTATTATGTGTGCGCTAGGCCTATTGATTGCAACTTTGACTAGTGATGTACACACTTCCTGTTCTGTTAAAACCATGTGCGTACCACCGGTTGCTGTGCCATAAAACTTGTAACTGTATCAGTCAATATACTAATCCATCTATACAGCACATAAAAATATATAGTGATTATTCAATTCCATGAACCTCTGTAATCATAATTGTAACAATAATGCGTATTGGACAGAGGTGGACTGGATGGTTGGTATATCAGAAGATATCCCGGGGGGAGGGGGGGGGGTGGCTGGTTGACGTTGGGCCTCTCCAACTACTATAATAAATGATTAATTAAATAGCAAAGCTATTGTATTTGATAATTAAGACTATGGCCGTATCTAAATATCAGACTTTGTGTTCAGGTGTAATTTTAAATTTAAAGAATATTATATTAAATGTGGCTATAGAATATAATTTTTTTGCTGTTCAATCCATCATGATGATGCACATTGGTACATTTGTCAGTGTGTATTTGGCAGCATAAAGTTAACTACCGAGTCAAAGATGGCTGCTTTATCTGATAGTTCGTGATATTAATTCCTCACACATATATATCTGACGATTTCTGTATGTCCATTACAGACTCTGCCTTAAAATATGAGTGAAGAATGACCCTGGGCACAGGACGGTTCCTGGATAGCTCAGTGTCTAGAGCATTGACATACTGAGTCAAAGATCCTGGGTTCGATCCCCGTATCTAGGTCTTATTTTTCAATATAAAGAATATACTATTATAAAACTAAACCAAAGCTGTCCATTAATTTCTAAGTAATTATTGGTTTTATTAAAATATAATCAAAATTTCCAGTGAAGAGGTCTGAAGTTGCCCAGAAAACATATTTTTTGAAGATATATAATAACATTAAAATTGATGTTAAAACTGTCCCATTTGTTTGTATCATGGTGATGTATATAAATAATTTCTTAATACAAACTAAAAAATATATAATTGTTTAGTGAATGCCTTCTGATACCATCGTTGTAATACACACAAGTGGCAGATGGGGGATCATTTTACAAACTTAAAATAATTAAACAATAGCTGGGCATGTATTTTTTTTAACCATCTTAAAGAATTTTTGCCGACGTCAGTAGAAACTAGAAGATGGTGATTTAAGTGAATTTAATAACGACGTAATAATTGATGGTGTAACTGACATTTCCTATTTATTAGTGAAAAGATACTTTCCCTCACCATTTCATCTTACACTGAAACATAACGTCATATGTATTTATGAATGGATATCAAGATGGATAAAACTGTTCACTGTAGGAAATAATTCTAAGTTATTCAAATCACTTAAGTGAGTAGTTCATTTATCTAGTTAGATAGTTGTCATTGTCAACTATACCTTAAAGGTATGACGTCCATGAACTACAGTCTGTAGCTCAGTCATTTGCGAACTACACCTCGTAGGTCAGTAGTTAGTGAAACACAGCCTGAAGGTCAGTCGTTAATGAACTACACCTCATATGTCAGTAGTTAGTGAACTACACCTCGTAGGTCAGTAGTTAGTGAAACACAGCCTGTAGGTCAGTCGTTAGTGAACTACACCTCATATGTCAGTAATTAGTGAACTACACCTCGTAGGTCAGTAGTTAGTGAAACACAGCCTGTAAGTCAGTCGTTAGTGAACTACATCTCATATGTCAGTAATTAGTGAACTACACCTTGTATGTCAGTAGTTAGTGAACTACACCTCGTAGGTCAGTAGTTAGTGAAAAACAGCCTGAAGGTCAGTCGTTAGTGAAAAACAGCCTGTAGGTCAGTCGTTAGTGAACTACACCTCATATGTCAGTAATTAGTGAACTACACCTTGTATGTCAGTAGTTAGTGAACATACACCTTGTATGTCAGTAGTTAGTGAACTACACCTCGTAGGTCAGTAGTTAGTGAAACACAGCCTGTAGGTCAGTAGTTAGTGAAACACAGCCTGTAGGTCAGTCGTTAGTGAACTACACCTTGTAGGTCAGTCATTAGTGAACTACACCTCGTAGGTCAGTAGTTCGTGAAACACAGCCTGTAGGTCAGTCGTTAGTGAACTACACCTTGTAGGACAGTCGTTTGTGAACTACATCTTGTATGTCAGTAGTTAGTGAACTACACCTCGTAGGTCAGTAGTTAGTGAACTACACCTTGTATGTCAGTAGTTAGTGAACTACACCTTGTATGTCAGTAGTTAGTGAACTACACCTCGTAGGTCAGTAGTTAGTGAACTACACCTTGTAGGTTAGTCGTTAGTGATCTACACCTTGTAGGTCATTCGTTAGTGAACTACACCTTGTAGGTCAGTAGTTAGTGAACTACACCTCGTAGGTCAGTAGTTAGTGAACTACACCTCGTAGGTCAGTAGTTAGTGAACTAAACATCGTAGGTCAGTAGTTAGTGAACTACACCTTGTAGGTCAGTAGTTAGTGAACTACACCTCGTAGGTCAGTATTTAGTGAACTACAGCTTGTAGGACAGTAGTTAGTGAACTACACCTTGTAGGCCAGTCGTTTGCGAACTACACCTAGTAGGTCAGTAGTTCGCGAAACACAGCCTGAAGGTCAGTTGTTAGTGAACTACACCTCGTAGGTCAGTCGTTAGTGAACTACACCTCGTAGGTCAGTCGTTAGTGAACTACACCTCGTAGGTCAGTCGTTAGTGAACTACACCTTGTAGATCAGTCGTTAGTGAACTACACCTTGTATGTCAGTAGTTAGTGAACTACACCTCGTAGGTCAGTAGTTAGTGAGCTACAGCTTGTAGGCCAATATTTCAACAGTTTAAGACCTACACCCACTTCAGTGATATAATTATAGATATTTGGACAGTGATGTTTTACTGAACAAGGGAAATGTCAACGAAAGAACGCCCTTTTGAACCACACAAGCCTCACATAGTAACTAATGGGAGAATCTCCACTCTTTTATTTGTGGTCACTTAATTTCTCTGACCGAGATCAGCTGAAGAAATCAGGGTTGCTCTGTCATGTCATCTCGTAGTTCCTTTTGTACTAGATCACTTCAAGAAGGTGAAATAGTTCAGAACCCACTTCGGTGGTCGAGTGTTCTGATCTCAGGTATCACTTTCGTGTCAAATTTGACTGTCGATTATGAGAAGATCGGGGTTTGAATCTCAGTCTGGTGTACTGAGGATCTTTTCCCTAAATGGTTTTCCCGTTTGCCTCCACACAAAGATGGGTACAATTCCTTTAGATCCAACCTTCACTATTTCTTACGCATTAGAATAATTAATATGGATGCGTACAACCCGCAAGGGTATTAAGACACGGTTAAAAAAAATTCAGTTCTACTAGTTCATTTGAAATAATCGTTCACATCGACCTATTTGATCGTGAATTATATATTTTTAATGCAAACACACAAAGTACCCACGTGCGTTGATAAGTTGAAATAGTTAGTGAAACTCGAACGAGAACCTGGTTAGCTCAGTTGGAAGAGCGGTTGGAACATAAAGCCTGAGGACCAGGTTTCATATGCCTCTCAGGGTGTTATATTTTTTTCTCAACTAACCCATCAGAATATTATCTAAAAAAAAAAAGTGTTTGTTTTACCATTTTACCATAAGTCTCACACGCCATTGTCAAGATTGTTTGACTTGTATTCTTCAGACGATGAAAGAATTGGATTTGAATCACGTGGCGAGTAAATGATTAGAAATAAGAATTGGTCGTTGTGGGCTACAAGGGAGATTCCAGAAGAAAATAGCCTCTGAGGTCTATTTTGTGTTCCACATATTACTACCCGTCTGGGCTACATGTATTCTATCAAACAAATTGGTTAGGACTGAGTATGACAAAATTTATTATGAAATGAACCATGATTTTCGTTGATTAAGAGTAGAAAATAAACACTTACTACATCCAGGCTGGCTTTAAAATTTTCTGTCACTGATCTGCATTCCTGATAACATTTGGAACCATATAGAATGGTTATATCATTTTCTACTTCTTAGAGATTTTATTAAGGTGCTATAATAGTCGATCAGAAATTTATAAACCTCAGAAAACAAGAGGTTTTATAACGTTCCAGAGTGGAGCTTGTCCAGCAGTAGGAGAACAAACAGGGAAGAAGAAAATACAAATGACAATACAATTTGTGTTGTGTGACACCTCAATCCCCCTAACTAAATTATATGAATTGGTTCACAAAGATCTATTCTACGCTCCTGTTCCAGTTACCTTTCATTTCTCGGCCATTTTGATCTTAATGATTTACCGAAATAAAGTTTCAGTTGATAGTTATGTGGATTTTTGAACTTTTCAGAGTGGAAAATGTCTACCTTTAAACTTTGTTTACAAGTGATTTTATGTATAGGGTCAGAGAAAATAGTTTTGTGTTCATTTCAGGAAACACCAAACCTATTTATTGTGACAGATTTTTTCGATAGTTTAACCTAAGTGAAAAAAACTGGTTGGCAACTTTTAAGCTACCAGGCAGCACCCTTAAGTGTTAATATCTTGCATAGATATTTATTATTATTATTATTATTATTATTATTATTATTATTATTATTATTATTAGCACCGCGTCTTACTACCCGTTCGGGGTTATACGCACTTACGCTAATGTGTAATGGTAGGGTGATTGTGAGATAAAATGGAGGAACAACAGTTTAACGTGGGATCCGAACCACGGTGGAAGCCTGGCATTCCCCACATTCACAAGTTGTGATTAATACACGTCTTGCCAGAGGTGAAGGAAGGGTTTGGTAATCAGATAAATCTGTGCTGGGACCGAGGATTGAACCCCGGACCACCAGCACAGAAGATAGACATATATTAAAACCGATCCACATCACCGGTCCAGTTAGTGTCTTTCAAACATATTGAACCACTAACCACCTTTTTGATGACGGAATAATGTAGTATGTTTGTACTCTTCAATCTTAGACAAATATTTACGAGACAGCGTCACTGGTATTAAAACACCAAACTTGACCATAGCTCCTAATGAGCAATACACCACTCCGCAACATCTGGTTCTGTGGACCGGTTTATCTAGAATGTGACCTGAATGTTAAGAGTAATAGGACTACTATTACATGGTCAATGTCAGCCTCGTGCCGTGGGCAGGAGTGGCAACGCTAGGTTTACCGGTGACTTGGCGAGAAAGAAGTTACTTTAAAAACTAGTAAGTTCAAAAGAATAGTTTAATACCCGAATTGGTGAGCACGCGGAACGTACAGCAATCTCGTATAGTCCGGTTTGCCGGTGATGGAAGATTTTTTTTTCACAAATGGCTTCCCAATATATTTCACTACAAATGCACGTACATATCCACAAAATCATACCTTCCTCCTCTTCTACCATATTAGGGTGATAAAATGTGGATAGACTGGATGGGTAGTAAGACACGTTGCGTGTTTTTTAAAAAAAATAAGGTTAGTGGCGTAACAAAAGGGATACGGGTCAGGATAGTAGGCTATAACAAGTATATCTGCATTAGCATAGAGTGAGGATGGGAATTCACAAAAATAAATCGCATTAAAAAAACACAAACAAAAAATATTGCAAGACTAGTAAAAATCGCAAACAAAAGTTGATCTTAAAATGTTATTTAAAATGTAGGCTATGTGTGAGTGTGTGGGAGTGTGTGAATATTATTGACAACTTTTTTAGTCTAAGCCTCTAAGGGAAGAGTTTGATGTCATTACGGATATCAGTGAAGATAACTGACAACTTACTTAGATTATAGGAAGAGTTTTATGTCAGGACAGATATCATTGAAGATAACTGACAACTTACTTGGTTTATAGGAAGAATTTGATGTCAGGACAGACATTAGTGAAGATAACTGACAATTTACCTGGCATAAAGGAAGAACTTGATGTCAGGACAGATATTAGTGAAGATAACTGACAACTTACCTGATATAAAGGAATAACATGATGTCAGGACAGATATTAGTGAAGATAGCTGACAACTTACCTGGTATAAAGGAAGAACTTTATGTCCTTGTCAGGACAGATATTAGTGAAGATAGCTGCCAACTTACCTGGTATAAAAGGAAGAACATGATGTCAGGACAGATATTAGTGAAGATAACTGACAACTTACCTGGTATTAAAGGAAGAACTTTATGTCCTTGTCAGGACTGATATTGGTGAAGATATATGACAACTTACCTGATATAAAGGAAGAAATTTATGTCAGGACAGATATTGGTGAAGATAACTGACAACTTACCTGGTATAAAGGAAGAACTTTATGTCAGGACAGATATTGGTGAAGATAACTGACAACTTACCTGGTATAAAGGAAGAATTTGATGTCAGGACAGATATTAGTGAAGATAGATGACAACTTACCTGGTATAAAGGAAGAACTTGATGTCCTTGTCAGGACAAATGTTTGTGAAGATAACTGACAACTTACCTGGTATAAAGGAAGAACTTTATGTCCTTGTCAGGACAGATATTAGTGAAGATAGCTGCCAACTTACCTGGTATAAAGGAAGAACATGATGTCAGGACAAATATTAGTGAAGATAACTGACAACTTACCTGGTATAAAGGAAGAACTTTATGTCCTTGTCAGGACAGATATTGGTGAAGATAACTGACAACTTACTTGGTATAAAGGAAGAACTTTATGTCCTTGTCAGGACAGATATTAGTGAAGATAACTGACAACTTACCTGGTATAAAGGAAGAACTTTATGTCCTTGTCAGGACAGATATTGGTGAAGATATATGACAACTTACCTGATATAAAGGAAGAACTTTATGTCAGGACAGATATTGGTGAAGATAACTGACAACTTACCTGGTATAAAGGAATAACTTGATGTCAGAACAAATATTGGTGAAGATAACTGACAACTTACCTGGTATAAAGGAAGAACTTGATGTCAGGACAGATATTAGTGAAGATAGATGACAACTTACCTTGTATAAAGGAAGAACTTGATGTCCTTGTCAGGATAGATATTGGTGAAGATAACTGACAACTTACTTGGTATAAAGGAAGAACTTTATGTCAGGACAGATATTGGTGAAGATAACTGACAACTTACCTGGTATAAAGGAAGAACTTGATGTCAGAACAAATATTGGTGAAGATAACTGACAACTTACCTGGTATAAAGGAAGAACTTGATGTCCTTGTCAGGACAGATATTGGTGAAGATAACTGACAACTTACCTGGTATAAAGGAAGAACTTGATGTCCTTGTCAGGACAGATATTGGTCTTCTTAAGGACGCAGCGCCAGTACCTGACGTCCAAGGCATTCCACACAGTACCACCCCCTCCTACAACAAAGAAATATACGTGACGTTCAAAACAATTACTTATTCGTGGTACTTAACTTGTGCTTTATCTAACAGCTGATTATATCAGCGCACGACTTACTAACTAACTTAGCCACAGAGCAGACATAACACCTGACACTCCGACCATTAGTTCATCACTGTGATGTGGGAAAAGAGAAGCCCCAATTTCACCAAATATTATTTGAATAGAAGTCTCTCTCTCACATTAAGTACGGAAATTTTGGCCGTTTTTATGAGGCAGAGGGTGGAGTGTGGGATATGAGTAGGTCATGGCCCCATCTCCGGGTGCTAATAGCTGATACTTGTTCGGTGCCTAAGTGCCAGAGTAACCGCCGCCAGGGGATCAGTGGGGACATTAACGGCCAACCTTTACTATCTGGAAGATTGGTGAAAATTAAGAGCCCTCGGTACCCC
>CABFVX010006954.1:0-11206 GCA_902151425.1 Timema shepardi
TCTCACAATCACCCTACCATTACACATTAGCGTAAGTGCGTATAACCCAAACAGGTAGTAAGACGCGGTGCTAATAATAATAATAAATGTGGATGATACATCAACGTCATAGACATTTTAGTGCGCACTGCACAAGATCACAATTGTAACGCAAAGAAGCATGGGATGAAGTCTTCCATCCAGTGCGCAGAATTAAAGGAAAGTAATATGTCATTGATAATATTCACATTTCGGAAGTGATTAGGGTGATTTGTTGTCGAGTTTTATTTAAATATAGTTTCTAATAAAATTGTAAAAAAAATCTTGGTATTATTCTATTCTATGTACTATAGTGCACATAATAAAGTGAATAAAATATCAACACATGGTACATCAGTGAACAATAGCAAAATGGGGGACGGTTAAGACATACTAGACTTTATGTATGACTTGAAGTGTGACTTTTGATGGGTTGGTATTTCCGTTTTTCTGTCTTACAAAGTAAAAAGTTACAAGCACAGTTTGTTTCTAATTTACCTATTATAGTTTATTTTGAGTAGAAAAAAAAAGTTAATAAATAAGATGTTTTTAAATTAGAGCAATGGTAAATAACTACCCATCTATAAGAGGTTTGTTGTGAAACAAAGTTCATTGTGGTCGCATTATACTGTTTGTACCTTTATAAATACATAAGTTAAATTTCAATTTGAATTTATGAAAGTGATCCCTACCATGTGACCTTCAAAATAGAGGGATAGATTTAGGCTAGCAATTTTGGCTGGTTTTCTTTAATTGCCCTAAAAAGCCCTGTTCTTGAGCTTCATACCCATAAACTGCTTTAAGTATTAAAATGTTGTCTGCATTATTTAAAAAATAATTAGACCAATATACTATCAAACTTATAGGTTAGTAACTTATGCCTGAAACTATTTTTCAGGTATGCCTTATTCTACTCTAACACTGTAAACTAAAACTATTATAAGATCACTATATTTATGAACATCTATAATAAATACATATCTATAGGCATGTGAATAAATATATAGGCCTATAGGAATATGCCTAAATATAAACAACCTAAAATATAACCTATACCCCAGCAAGTATTAATTAAATCATGAACAGATATATACAATATTGCATATTAATACGTAATAAATAAGACGGGAACGTGCTTCCAACAGCATTTATCCTTGCAGGCACATTTTTAAAATGAATGTTTTAATCTTCAACAACTTCCTGCGATGGTTTAAAAATTATGGAAAAGGTTTATTTTTAATAAATTTTAAGTAGCCAATAGAAAAAAAAATTCCTCGTCAGGGAATTCAAAGCTACACAGCACTTTTCATGATTAAATGCCATCTACAACAAAACGATAACACAATTAGAAATGATGGATACTAGAAACAAAAGATAGAGAAAATGGCAGCCAGAAATTAAGACTATGCAATAGAAATGAGTACTCTATATATATGTACATAATTATTTTAGTTAATCTAATATTTAATATGAATAATATTTAAATTAAATGTGATTTAAATAAATCTTAAAACAGATTTCCTCTTAGTAATACAGTTTGAAATATTTAAGATTTATTTTATTATGTGGTAGGTATTCAGCTTGGATTTATTGATATGTCCGATCGAAGTTGATTACAATTAATTAATTAAGTTCTTTGTATTGGTATTTGTTTGGAACCTCTTATTTTATCATGTGTTTTTTTAGCATCACATCTCACTATCCGTTCGGGTTCTACGCCTATATACTAATTACTCTTGATGGTTTTAGGGATTAGGAAGATTATATATATATGAGAGGAAATGTACCCACATTTGTGTAAAGAGAGAGTGGAAAACAATTTTGGAAAAAGTACCCTCAGTACACTTGACCACCTGACCAAGATTCAAACCTTGATCTCCCCATCATCAGCAGTCTAGCCCATTACTCCCCCTAAATATCCTAAAATATCTTCACCGCCACTTGGTTTTAACTGACATAATGTATTCTAAAATAGTGATTATAATAGCAAACAAATTAAAAAACAGGAATTAATCCACCTAACTGTATTTAGCGGCACACTTTCTACTAATTTGTCTCTTTTTGTTTCATTTGTATTATATAATGATATTCGCATGCAGGAGGCGATTTGGGGTTGATTTCATTGCTTTGTTTTAATATTTATCATTGTGGGAAATTTCTTTTCACAAGTGAGTAGAAACAAAGGGCAGCTGATTTTGTATGGTGATGGTAAACAGATGGGGATATTGAGTCTACTGTACTTACATGGTTATGATCATTGAATTATTTCTTCCAAAACATAAAATTTAAGATAATTTACTTCAATAATAAGTAAATACAATTTTTAATTCTTTATTCGAGGCCCCCTGAGAAACCTTTCACAGCCCCCCAGAAGGCCCGGTTAAGAATCTCTGGTCTGATCTTTATCTTTTCCTAAATGTTAAATATTTAATGATACTTTTCTAATCTGGCATGTTTATATATGTACGAGCAAACAAGCTCTTAATTATTCTAAATGAAAAATATAAGAGATTTTTGGAAGAAAATTATGGTTTAGATATTCCATGATCAACAAATTTATCATCGGGAATGTAGGTTTCCCCTTTCACAGCGAGGAATTAGTGGCTGAATATTATGTGTTTTCTAGAACTAAGCTAGACTAATTAGCTCATATGTGGCAAGATGCAGAGCCAACAAAAAATACCAAAATGACAAAATTTGTTGACACCTAATATATCAATAATTTTCCATTATTATCAGCAGTCAAACTTTAAAATCATTTGACAAATGAAAAACTACAGAAGGGGCCTAGTTTTTAATTTTACAATTGGTATTTAATTACAAGGAATAAAAAAAACTACTCATCTTTGTAGTAAACTACTAAAAATATTGATTTACTACATTTAAGTAGTTTTCTTTTCACTGCAGTTAATTCAATAGTATTTTTAAAATATTATTTAACTTCAATAGTGATTCTAAATAAAATATTATTAAAATTTGTTACAGTTATAATTACAGAGGTTCATGGAATTGAATAATCACTATATCTTTAGTGTGCTGTATAAATGGATTAGTATTTTAATTGATAAAGTTACAAGTTAGATAACATAGCGACCGATGTACGCACATGGTTATACAAAACAGGAAGTGGAAACATCGTGAGTCAAAGATGCAAGTAACACACACATGAAAGGGGTGGAAACATTTGGAAATAATATTTAAAATATGACTATGTTGTTATTCACACAAAATTCAATAGTAATTCTAAAATATTATTAAAACTCTTTGGTAGTTCTTAAATACTATTAAAACTCGTTAATAATTCTAAAATATTATAAAAATTCAATAGTTATTTTAAAATACTAAAAAATTCAATAGCAATCCAAAAATACTATTGGCTTACTATAGTTAATTTTCATAAGGGGTACTGTACATGTGTGCTCGAGCACAGCCAACGGCTGGAATATCCCTATCATGGGGTTGAAAGTATGACCTTGAAGGTTGTTAATAATGTATAAGTCTGACACCTTATATCAGTCAGTAGCGTGTCTGCCTACTGAGCTAAGGGTTCCGGGTAGGGATGTGGTTTCGGAAGAAAAGTATCGCTACTGTACTAAAGTATCAAATAGTAATAATTTCAACTCTTGTATCATAATTGTATTTTCAGATGTATCTAAACACTGCAAATTATAATGGTTTTTAATATTTTAAAACATATTTTTAAAAACTGTTTTTCACTATCTAACTTCTTAAAATAAAACTTCCATAATTCATTCAGGGAGGTGCCATTTTTTAACTACATTTGTAGTTTATATAGTCTATCAAGATAGAGTATTAACTGTTAACAAACAAAACACCCTGTTCTGCTTCATTTGCTTAGACAATGCACATAAAATTTTCTGCTTCGTGTGCTTGGGGCATCCTTAAGTTGAGTGAGTTCATTGAGCTCTACAAAAGCTTATTTTGTCTAGTTTGTGATTACCGTGTTCATTGATAAAGGAAGGGATGGTAAGACTGGTCTCCACTCACCCCGTTGCCCGGTCAGGCATCAGGCTGTACTAATTACACTAATTGGTTAGGAATTGGGAAGTGAACTCACATTTGTGTGGAGGGAGAGGGAAAACTATTTAGGACCTCCCCACCCCCGAGTTAACCTGAATGAGATTCGAATTTCGATCTCTCCATCCTCGGCAATCTAGCTTAACACGAGACCAGGCCTCCTAGGTGGGTCACACACATACACCTGGTTTGAATTATCCCTGCTGCAGTATAACATCACTCAAAGGATTGTGCTAGATATTATTGGTTTGCTACTTTTAACCAAAGATGACCAAAATACCTATTATTTTATGGAGGGCTAAGTCATACTACTTTTCAATCACTAAACAGTATCTTTTCCCAGAGTTTTTTTTTATACATCTATAAACTTCACTATCACACATTATGAATAAGACACAAGAATATTTTCTTAATCTTCAGTCAGATTGACCAATGGAATACTTTATATGGGCCGCCAGGATAAGGAAAGTTTATATACCTATGTTGGAGGTCCAAACTTAAGTAATATTGGTAATTACTATACATATATGGTGATTTTGAGGAATAACATTGTTATCTACCTTACAGCTCATTGGGATATTATTTAGGGCTGAGCCATTGCCGATTATGACACAATCAAGCTGATGGTTGGCATTTAAAAGCCGGTTATTTACACATATATTTTGAACTGTGTGAGCTAGAAGTCAGGTAGTGATGACTCATCAGTGAAGCAATGAGAGAATGAGAGGGTAATTTTAAGGGGTGACAATACCAAAAAATGTTCAACACTGGTTCATGCCTACTGGGCTGCTAAGATGATGTTTCACCTTAGGTACTTATTTTATAAATATTAATTGATTACTATATTTAGTCATTTAACACTATGATCTGGTTGAAATATATTATTTAAAATATAAATTATAATAATTGCTAGCATCTCTTCATTGAAAAGATGAAAAAAATAAAGAGAATCTTAGCCATTGAATAACTTTACTAGTTTTGAAATAATTACTATAAATTATTAATAATTTATTCTCGCAGTTGAGCATTTTAGATTTATATCAAAGAGATCTACTTGTACTTGCCCCTCCCCCTTTTTCAGATATCTGCCACGGCATATTTAAGCACTTTATTATGATTATTTTTTATGTGTATTAATACTTTTGCTAATAATGAATGTTTGTAATTTTGTACACTACCTTTGCATTATTGGAAAAAAATAAACCAAACAATTGCCATCAGTAATCGGCGAGGCAGCAACAAAGGATTGGCATCAGCCTAAATGACAAAAGGGCTGACGGGCCCAGCCCTAATATTATTAAATGTATGTTTAAAATTGACCTAGCTATTTTTACTGGACATGGGATTTGAATTTGAGTCCTTGGCTTAGGACGCCATTTATTGAGCAAGCTATGTTTGCCATGTTCCCAAGGTACTAGATCACCCTTAGTTTAAGGTAGAGTCTATGATTGATTGGTGTATAAGATAAGGTTGTCAGCTATACAGAGCTACCAAAAATACAACCGCAATGACTCAAGATTTACTTTCATGCTTCCAGGTTTACATATTTTAATTGTGCGTAGTTGTAATCTATACATGATACATTGATGCAGATAACTGTCATTCACAAATATTAAATTATGTATGTTGAAAAATTCATGATTTTCTACACATGTCCAGATATTCATTTTTAAACACACATTAAATCAATATTTGTGAACAATAGTCATTGACACTAAATGTTTCTGATATTAGTTATTAGAAAACATAAATTTCACAATATCTCTTTGTTATTAAAAATGTATTCACTCATGTTCCAAAAAAATATATTCATTGTTTTAAAGTATTGACCTAGTGAATTACTCCCTTGACCAAATTCATCTTTAAGGTATAAACAGTAAAATTGTTGCACATATTCTTACTATCCTAAAAATAAATAAACCAATTAAATTAAACTATTTATGTTTAATTCACAGCCATCTTCATGTCGACATACCAGCTAAATTTTTGACCTGTGAACCAGATTTCTCCAACTCATTAGACTATCTGGATGAAGCTGAACAATTCTACAGTAATCCAGATAAATGGCTCAACAATCGTTATCCTACAAACATAACCTTACCTTCACATATTGTGATATTTGAACCATTATACCATGAAATTTTAGGTTTCCTAAATCAACGAGGCTTTACAATATTTGACAAAATATTTCACACCTACTTTCCTGAAGGAAGAGTGGGTGAGTTTGTTTATGTCTTTAAAAAGAAAATCTTAACTACATGAATCCAGTTTTGCTCAGAAATAAAATTAATATTATACAAACGTTGCTCTACAAATAAATTACAATAATCTAAGTTTTTATGTTTGGTTCTACACAGTGGCTAAGAAAAATATGGAAAACCTAGACATATTAGGGAATCTAATAATGTAATTAAAATCAGGGAAATCTTCGGGAATTTAACATTTCTCAAGGAAAAAGGTTAATTTGTTTGTTTAGAAAAAAGAAATGGCTATTACAGTGTATTATAACACTGTTTTTGACTTTCATTATTTATTTATGAGAGTATTCCAAAAATAATTATTATAATACTTGGAGTATTTTGAATTTTAGTATCCTTATCAATTCTAATAGATATGTTTTAGCCAGAGAAATTTTTATGTTTGCGTCAGTATTGTTTGGCAACCTTGTTTCAACACTGTTTGGAAGAGATATTAGATATTAGTACATTTTGTTATTGCTTATATTCCACTTTCTTAATGGCACCAATTTTAACCTCTAGTTCCCCAACCTACTAAAGCAAAATGAATAATGAATTAAAACACTTGTGGTTTGGTCTTGTTATACATACAATTAGTAAATATAGTATAAAATATACTATTAAAATTGAACCCCAATTTCATTTATCTCTGGTCTTAAGATTAGTGAGTCTGTCTGAGAAAAACTGTTTTAAAATAATAGACTTTGAATTATTATTTAGACTGTATCAAGAACACAGTGATTCAACAAACCTATTTATTCTACACACAAAGGTAGGTAAATACCATGCTCTAGTGGTGACATATAGAAACAAACAATAGCACAAGATTTCAGAGGCACAATCCACCTTCACTAGCTAGTGTAGGTAGGTAAATACCATGCTCTAGTGGTGACATATAGAAACAAACAATTGCACAAGATTTCAGAGGCACAATCCACCTTCACTAGCTAGTGTAGGTAGGTAAATACCATGCTCTAGTGGTGACATATAGAAACAAACAATAAGCACAAGATTTCAGAGGCACAATCCACCTTCACTAGCTAGTGTAGGTAGGTAAGTGAGCTGAGTATTATCTTTACTATAAACTATAATTTTGCTTATGTCACTTTTCAAAACAAAATTTAACAATAGTATTTTCTTAAGTTTATGAGAATTTTTAAAATATATTTAACATAATATAATTTTGTGTTTTATATGTTTGTTTAGTAAAATACAGGTTTGTTTATTGATAAAATCATTTAGTATTAATATCTGGTTTATCTGAGTATTATTATACCAATTAGCTTAAAGATATACACTCCTATTTAACAAGCTTTTTGCTCACATGACAGCTTTTTTTAAGCAAACATGACACTAAAGTAAGTGTCAAAATGTTCACTAATGTTACATAACTAAATTACTTAACTCCAATATCATCCTAAAACTTGTTACAAAATTTAAAAACTTTGACATAGTGACATAAAGTTTTTATTTTTACAAACTTTGTGTGTACACAATATTTTAAAAAAAATGTACATCCAGCCAAAGAAACCCAAGGATAGAAAAAATACTATGAGGATATCTAGTAGTGTATTTTGTACTGTTAGTTAACTGCCTCTTGCTCCACTGCAATCTTATTTTTTGCATAATCATGTTTCATCCTTGCATATGAAATTTACATTAAAATGTGGCAACTAACATTTTATCTTTTAGCTTTGGCAAACCCATAAGAAAATACTTCTTACTGGTTAGGTAATTAAAAAACTAAAGACTTAATATTTCTAACATTCTGGATTTGTAAGATTAAAAATGTATTATTTGGGGATTTAAGTCCCAATAATTATTATGTCTGAGCTCCTTGTCTGCCATACTTTGGATACCTAAAGTCACACACTCGAGTGAAAACTGAATGTCTTTAAATATAGTTTTTTTCAATTGTGTAACCAGCTTGAAATATGATGATTATCACATCAGTGTATAACAACTATCCATGTATTTATAATATAATTTCATGCATTTCATAGGATATATTGTCCATTATGAAAAATTTGTCTTGCGCTTACAATTAACATCCATAACAACGGTAGCTATTTTTATCGAAACAAAATATTCTAAGCCTTTTTTTACAAAATAATATTTCAGATTCTGCACAAGCCTATTCCTTTGGTTTTCTTGGTTGATGGCAAATGACAGCCTTTGCACTGATGCACACTTTATAAACTACAGTAAACTCTCGATTCTAAAATTTTTGGCAGTTCTCAGTAAAAGAGTTGTTATTTCAAAGAGGTCATTATTGAGATTTGGACTGATTATGACCAACCCCTGACCACATATCCAACAATTGCATTTTTTAGAGAACACATGGGGAGGAAAAAACTACCTCTTGATGAAGTCCATTATTGAGACCTGCTTCTTAATAGCACCAGGTTGCTCGAGGAAGTCTTTCACATTACAAAACTGGAACCACATTATTTCGCTAGCACCCTGGTGCTTAAGTGCTCTTGCATATATGTCCTCTGCTTTCAGAACATCTTTCATTGTGGAAACATCTTCAGGCTCTTCTCACATTTCTACCTCCCCCTCTTTGTCACTGGACTCCTGCTGCCCACTGACAATATCAGCGTCATCGAGGGTACCCCAAACTGCGATGGCATAGTTCACTGCTATGTACTCATACTTGCAATCAGGGGACAGACGGACGCGTTGTCAATAGGCCAGGCTATGGTTCCATGGAGGGACCCAGCTAGTGCTTGGTGTTGACTGGTGGTGGATTCTCATGGTCTTCGCTGCTGACGATGGCGGAATGCAAACGGACGGCAGCCTCTTTGTTGACTAGTGGGAAAAATTAGTAGGCATGTCGGAAGCAGTTGGCGGCTATCACAGGTCTCATGGCCCTCCAACTGGTGACGATTCCTTCCATGACCCTAAACACGCCCCACTTCTTGACCTCCTTGCCCGTGTCAAGTTTCCACTCCATGCACAAGCATCTCACGGAGATTCACCTTTCCCTGCTGAATTATCCCCTGCTACAGGGGCCGAAGCACACTCTTGGTGTTCTTAGACAGGAACACCAGCTCGATGTTCCTGAGTTGGTTGAGAGCAGGATGTACGGGGCATTTGTCAACGAAGAGCACAGCTTTCCTGTTTGTGGCGCCCATTTGCAAGGCAGAAGTTTCTTTAACTTTCTGATTACGAGGGACTTCAGTTTATCACTGCCGTCCACGTTGCAACACAGAAGGACGGTGAGGCACTCCTTTCTCCTCTTCGCACTTTAGCACTTATCCCCTTTCACAGCAAGAGTGCAATATGGCATGAGGTTGTAGAACATCCCCAGCTCATCAGTGTTGTATACATCTCGCGGCTGGTAGCCAATGAGGATGTTTCTGGGCGAGGACAGCCACTCACCGGTTTTGGGTCGACCGATGCCCTTTCACTGATGACCTTGTGGCTGGATATTCCGTGACACACTTTGAAACACTCCAGCCACCCACTTTAACACCTAAAATTCTCTATGCCCAACCCCAGGGCAAATTTGTTGGCATTACTCTGTATCATCGTTCAGTTTATGGGGACATTTTGCACTCTATGCTGGCTGAACACCTCCAGTATGGCCCGCTCCAGATTTCAAATTTTTGGCCTTTACATTGTGGCCTTCACATTGTGGTCTTCCTCCTGCACTGCATTCATGATTTCTTCTCTCATTTTGAGAATCATAAAAAGTGTTGACTTCGAGATACCATGTCGTTACGCAATCTCTGCCTTCGTAATCTTCATCTCATCCACTTCCTGGTTGATTTCGTACTTCTTCATAAGCTTCAAGAAGAGCCTCTCATCACTCATTTTGTCAAAATCACAAGTCCATTTAAAAAAAAAATAATAATAAGCATGTGTTGTCAAAGATCATTCACGAAATCAAACCAAAAATGTAACCAAACCGATATTAAAACACAAAATCACAATGGCTAAACAAACCTGATGTGTAATGTAGCAGCAGTCACGCGTGGGGAAACATAAGTGTGCTTGGGAGAGGAGGCGGACAGAGTCAATATCTATTGGCTGGCACTGATATCTTTCTCCAGTGGTGTCTCTTTTTAGATCTGACCCAGTTGTGAGTTGCACAACACCCGTGAAGGTAATCGCAATGCTGTGACCAAAATAACTGCAACAAACTTAGCTTTGGGCCGATTTTCTTCAAATCTTTGATCTTTTTTTCCGAAGTTTTCACGGTTCCTCAAAAAAAGGGGTCATTACTTCAAGAGGGATGTTATGGGTCATAGAATCGAGAGTTGACTGTTCAATTTCTACAATGGGTATGCATGTAACCTGAACAGTGGGGTCCTGAGTTGAATAATATTGTCAGTGAACATATACTCATGTATTACCTTATTCCCAGCATCCATTTATACTGATTCCACTGTCTTGCAATTGTACAAGATGTTCATTCTCAAGGTCTTGATCCAACGGATTTAGCTAAAACTGTAGCAGTCATGAAAGATTTGTAGTAGAAGAATTAAATCGGTAATATAATTTCTTACGCCTGGAAATAGATTGTAGAAAGTAAAGCTACTAAGAAATGACATTGCATTACCAATTATTTTTATTTCTACCTTAAAAATTGTTTGTATTTGGTTATAATTAACATATATATTCAAAAAATATTTAATTCAACTATCTGACACCTTAGCTCGCCCGGTAACCTGTTTGCCTACTTGGCTATGGATCCTGGGTTTGATTCCTGGCGTGGCTGAAAAATTTACAATTGACAAAATATGGGTTTACCCTTTCACAGTGATGACTAAACGACCAGGGACTGGAAGTTGTGCCTTGTTGCCTAAGTTGTGCAGAATAGAAGACAAAATTTCATTTTGAGTCTTCTCTTCCTTATCGTACCGAGTACCTGCTGCAGGAGAGGAAATACCCCCCCCCCCCCCCCC
>CABFVX010006954.1:12695-35197 GCA_902151425.1 Timema shepardi
AGAGGAAATACCCCCACCACTCTATTACTTTCCCCACCCTGGAGGAGAGGAAATACCCCCACCACTCTATTACTTTCCCCACCCTGGAGGAGAAGAAATACCCCCACCACTCTATTACTTTCCCCACCCTGGCGTGTGTCAATCTTTAGGGTCTTATCTTCCTTCTCGGACTGAGTACCTGCTGGAGGAGAGGAAATACCCCCACCACTCTATTACTTTCCCCACCCTGGAGTGGAGGAAATACCCCCACCACTCTATTACTTTCCCCACCCTGGAGGAGAGGAAATACCCCAACCACTCTATTACTTTCCCCACCCTGTCGTGTGACACTCTTTTGGTCTAGTGGTTTTCTGTATTCTGAATGACAATCAAAGCAGAGACTGGTCGGCTGCCTCTAACTGAAGCATTGAGCTTGCAAAGTGTTTGAATAAACGGGCAACATTGATTAAGCTTTGGTCCCTACTACTTAGAAAACGGCTTATTTTTCTAGTAAATTTAAATAGTTTTATATCTGCATTTAATGAAAACATATTATCATATGCCTTTTGCTTATTGCTATGTTGTTTGAAAAACAAATTTGTTACTAATTGTATAATATAATGATTCTCTAGATTTTTAAAATCAATTGGAAAGTTATTCATGCAGTTTCTAAACATACTGAAAATTGTTTATATTAGCAAATGAGTTAGAAACTTTTTAAATTATAGTTGAATAATTATTTATCGTGCCCTTTCTGAATACCTACATTGGAAAGTGACTATATAAGCCCACGACTTACAAACTAGCTTAATCCTGGGACAGACGTTGTGGCTATACATTAATTAAATTAAAAGTACTACTCTCCAGACGGGAACTAAACAATTAGCTTAGTAAGAGGACGTGCTAAGGATTCGGCTCAATTATCTAGAGCAGCGGTTCCCAAACTGTGGTACACGTACTACCAGTGGTACGTACAATTATTCCTGGTAGTAGAAGCTAAACAAAACAAGAAAATTCAAGTTGTAAAAATATAATGTCTCATCAAATACCATAAATATATTAGGACAAAGTCAAACTAAAAGGAAAATAGATTTAAACAGTTATTGGAGGGGTAAATATTAGTCTTTTTTTTAATTTTTTATACGTGTGCCCTATTTTTCGTATTGATTAAGTATAAATGCTAAATAATGATAAATAAAAACTGTTATTCTATTAATGGTGTTGTGTCATTATATTCCTGGGCGTCATTAAAATGTACCTAACTATTAAATATTCAGCACTATCTTGGTGGTACTCCAAAATATGGAAATTGTTCGAGTGGTACGCCATTCAACACGTTTGGGAACCAATGATTCTAGAGTTTAGATGAATGAATGAAAATAAAGGTGTTTCCTCTATTCATATATTCCTCATTTGATAAAAGTACACAGTGTATCCAGGAGCTTCTCTCTAAACCGTGTGAGCCAAGCACGTAGGTAGGATTTAATGTTTTACTGTGGGAGGGCATTTGGTTGGAAAGAGATTGTTTGATGGGGTAGCGGCCCTCCGCCCCCTGAACTACCAATGGAAGAAGTTTTTTTTTTACATTATACACTTCTCGGACTGATGTAAAAGTTTTTATTGTAGCTTTTGACTTGGGTTAACTCTTCCCCCATTGTGTAAAAAATACACATTTTAACATAGCTTTTACAAATTTAGGAGAGGCACGCTCTATTTTCCCAATTGACTAACGTGTTTGTCTCTTGTTGCACTCGATCACGGGAACATAACACAATTATATTGATATATATAGTAGCCATTACAATCAAATTCATTTTTAATAGTTGTATTGTAGAGAAAGAGTAAAGCTGCAAGATTCTGGAGGTCATTACTAGAGATGGGATTTCTATGTAAATACATATTCTATTCCTTGCCATTTAGATGCTTAGAAAATAGAAATCTCAACGAATCACCATATTAGGCTAAATATAATATATAAAATGAAAATAAAATTTTATTTGAGTATCATTATATATATTTATACTTTTTTGACATGTTCATATGTTTCAAGTGATTGTACATAAAGCTACCTACTTTGGGATGTTTTAATATAGATTAATACTAATTGCAAATTTGTTGAAAATTTAAACATTGTTTGATTTGGTTTGGTTTGTATAAATCAGCTGAAAGGATTTTTTCACTGAACTATTGAAAAGGGTAGTCAAGTGTTTTTCCACTAAGTACATGCCTCCTGTCTTCACAATGAACCTTTTGATGCAGTTTTTAAAGAATTTTGCTAACAGATAAGTAATTTCTGTCTGGAACCTCCTTCCCCTCCAACAACACACTAGTTCAACGACTTACATTCTTATCTTGTAATATCTCCAAATGATTTTAGTTTCACATGAGCAGTTGAAAGTGAAAGTATAACAGAAACTACCATCAGATATTTTATTTTTTCGCCATGACACCAGCCGATTCTTGCAGACTAGTAAATTAAAATAATGGGCTGGGATCAACGACTCCTTCAAACCGACGGTGAATTTGTAATGTGTCAAGTTTGCAACAAAAAAATTGCATGTTCCATTAAAATCACATTTGGAGCAACATGTGCGGCACACACTTCGTACAAAAGAAAAATCTAAGTTATTTGAAAAATCCTGTTTTTTTAACAAAGATGAAAGTGCCTTTCTTCCAGTTAAAGAACCTAATTATGCAAGGACTCGTGTAGTTCAATGGTCGCTGTGAAAATCCCATGTTTTATATTCCAAGGGCATCCTTCTTGTGACAATAATGAAAGTGACAAATTCCTGATCAATCAATACCCAGAAAGAATTATCTGCAGATCTGTTATGAAGAAACGATGGAAAGGATAATACATTACATGGGAGATACCTTCATATGGGTCGCTGTGGATGAAAGAACGGATATTTAGGGTTATTTTTTTATGAACCTTTTGGTAGGTAAAATGGATCCTAAGGATATTTCCAAACCATATTTGATTCACTGAGAAGTGTTGGAACATACGTATCATGTTGCAGGAGTCTTGAATGATGAATTGAAAGTGTTGTGGCCTAGGTGAGCTCACTAGAGAAGGTCCTGGTGCTATATTCACTGAGAAGTGTTGGAACATACGTATCAGGTTGCAGGAGTCTTGAATGATGAATTGAAAGTGTTGTATCCTAGGTGAGCTCACTAGAGAAGGTCTTGGTGTTATATTTGGATGCCATGGAGTATATAATGAAAATCGCAAGTGATTTGAAGTTGTTATATCCTGACTTGATCCATCTTACAAGTTTGGCTTATGGACCACATCGTGTTGTGGAATAATTAATAGTCCAGTCTTTATACATGAATATATTAATCTATGTGACAAAAAAAATAGACCTATTTGTGAAAGTCCCACACCGAGTCAAAACCTACTAACTCTTGTTTGATGTGCCGTTGCCCCTGAAATTAGTTCTAACAAGATGAGGAGCATGGATAAAAAGACAACTTCTACTATGAACAATTAGGAGTTGTAAAGTCAGTAGTAGATATGTTTGCTCCTGAGTGTGTGATATCTGTATGTGAGTCTCACAACTCATTCATTGAACCAAGTGTGGTATGCTCAACTGCATACACCAGGAGCAATTTATGTTGGCTTCCATGGTGGGAAACTTGTGGATTTCCACTACAAGAATCTATGGATATCAAAGAAAGCACCATTTCAAATCTAAATGCTGTGAAAGAAGAAACTGGTGAAAATGTTTCTACTAAGTTTCAGGTAGTGGTAAAAAGAAACCCAGTAAATTCATCGGATGAAGATACCCTTTAGAACATTTCTCCCGAGAAAATTCGTCTGTTAAAAATGCCCCAGTGACATACTGTGACGGGGAAAAGACATTGTCTACCTACAAGCATATTCTATCGGACAATTGGCAATCAGTGATCACAGAAAGAATTGAAATTCACACCAAAGTACAAGCAATCCATCAATGTATGTGCCATTCAGAGTGTAAATAAGGTAAATGTTGCGTGCTTGGTGAAATATTTGTTTTACATGATGATAAATATTTTTATGAATCTACATATTTGCTACATATTTACATACATATTTTGTTTTATGATACTACATAAAAATCCCAGCTTTAGTCATTACAATAGCTAATATCTTCAGTAACTGTTATTGCAAGAACATAGCACTTTGTAGAAATATCTAGTAGCCTTTACAATAAAACAGATTTTAAAAATATATTACAATATAATACATTTTAATCAATGATAGTATTTTAGTGAGTTTTTAAAATAAAGAATAAAAATCTATGCAACTACTTTGTTTCCGAAATCTTTGGTTGTTTTGTTTTAGACTTTTGTGCATTCAAAATAAATCCTGGATGTCTTAATTGATCTAGTGGGCTTAGGATCCATTAGCTCTGGCAATATACAATTTAAATAAAATCTAGTTCATTTTGATTCTATTCCAATTTTCCAAAACTCACCTTTTTCTAACCTTTCGACTACCATATTTTTTGTGTGTCCATAAGACAAGTAAACAGTACTTTCGTTTGGGATGTGAAGATGATAATAATAATAATTATACTAAGGAAAGGAAGTTGTAATAAATCCCATTCATAACCTAATAATACGTGTAGTGTCCATTTAATATCACTAGTCACTGTAAGTTAATTAGAGAAATGGAAAAGGGTAATAGAGACAACGTTGTGATCAAAACTTATTCCAGGGAGGGGGAGGGAGTTGTGTTACGATATGAGTAGTTGAATATGTCAAATTAAATTCATTTAATAATTTTAAAATTTTAAAAAGTTATTCTTGGCGTGAAAATGAAAATTTATTTTGTAATGTGTTGCTTTGAAGGTACTTGTATTCAGCGCTGATACAAGTCAGGTTTAGTTGAGGTAATTGGGTGGGTGATCTCTACACTTCCTTTTATCCGAGACAAACCCAGTTTGCTCAGGACGGATGTTGTTGAGACAGGCTGTATCCAAATAGTCCGAGGATCCGTGTCAAGGATATAGAATAATATCATGTATAATATATTACTTAAATGCTAGATGTTTTTTCACTTTAGTAAAATAAAATTCACCTAGCTCATGCATTTTTCTTTATACTATTTTATCAAAAATAACTTATGAAATTCACAATGTTAAACAATGCTTTGAGCCACATGAGGAAAACAAAAATATTATTTTGGCAGTCCTTGCAGTAACTACTAATATTTATTATTAAACTCTACCAGCACTCCTATATTTATTTTACAGTAAATAGTTACACATTTTTGGGTTCTTTGAAATATTTTACGCCCTTTAAAAATACAAGCTTCGCGCCCTTTTAGAAGCTCAGTCCAACCCTGGTCTACTTGATAGCATATAATTTACGAACAATTCGAAAGGCTACGCTAACCCAAAAAGTGTATTATTAAAGAAGCATAAATATAGGTAACCTGGCGGTCCAGGGGTAAGGTGTCAGACTTCTGTGATGGGGGTCCGGGGTTCAATCCTCGGCCCCAGCACATATTTATCTGATTGCCAAACCCTTCCTTCACCTCTGACAAGACGTGTATTAATCACAACTTGTGAATGTGGGGAATGCCAGGCCTCCACCGTGGTTCGGATTCCATGTTAAACTGTAGGTCCTCCATTTCATTTCACAATCACCCTACCAATACACATTAGCGTAAGTGCATATAACCCGAACGGGTAGTAAGATGCGATGCTAATAATAATAAAGAAGCATAAAAATAAATATGTTTTTTAGAAAAATACTCTTCAATACAAAATAAATGTAAATAATTTAATACTTTGTGTGTGAAGAATCATCATAAGGTGCATCAACTTGCACAACATTCAAATTTAATCCAATTTGGGTATTGAATATTATTTTACCCCAGTTATGCTTGGATCATTATATAATTTTTTTAACATATTTTTAAAGTGGCTTATCATATTTTTCGTAGTACGTTTCTCTTTATATTTTAACCGACACTTTAGCTAGGTCGATAGCACGTTTGCTTACGATACTAAGGGTCCCGGTTTTGATTCTATGTAAAGTCGGTAATTTAACTTAAGTAAACTGTTATGTATGTCATAGTTAAAAGCTAGTTTTTAAGTCGTGTGCTGATATAATCCTTGTTTTAATAAATTATACGTTAAAAATCAACATTTATTTAATAAATATTTTATATGATATATTTTATGAAATAATGTTGATGTAGGCTCACTTTCTAACTTGCGGAGATATTTTTTATTTAAGACTCAGGTAAAATAATACAACTGAAATATTCCAACTGGTCTTCTGGACAGGTTTTAAGGCTATTAGTGTAGTCCTGTCAAGCGAACAATAGGATTACTGCCGACTGAGTCTCGAGTTCTACCGAGAAACTTCACCTCTCTCTTGGCTCAAGTAGGTGTGGTGGGGGTTTCACCCCTATCTTGTAATAAACCTACATTTATGTAACTAATGACTGATTTCTAGTCCAGGGAATAGGTTTATGTGCTTAAAAATATTATATTAAATCTAACCATCTTTAAAAATGCGTTTTTTGAGTTAATTTTAAAGATATATGCTAAAAAATATTAATTATATAATTCTATCAATTTAGAAAAGTGTCCATACAGTTATAATAAAAAAAGTAAAAAATATATCATTATTGGTTCAGCTGGAATTTTGGTCGCAAATCAGTCATTTTTACTGTGCATTAGTAGCTATGCGACCACACTTTAAGTTAGATTATAAGGCAAATGAAGCTATGACAGGCCGGTGGTGGAAAATATAAGCTGAAAACGGTAAAGGATTTAGAAAAAAAATCATTTTACTGATAAGCAAAGCTGGTATGTGGATAACTAATTCAAATAATTTAACAGTGACATTTAAATAAATTGGCTTTCTGGTGGATCATTCGTTGGTGTAAGATATATGACGGAGGTGTTAAATAATGCACACATTTAAAACTTGCCCATTATAAAGTCAACTCTTTACTTTTCTTATTTACTAACAATATCCGCATATATAATCCAATCGGGTACTTAGATGGGCTGAAAAAACAAACATTATATTTTATTTAGTGACTTTTATTGGAATATTATAGATTACTCCCTTGCAGGTAGTTAAATAGGCCCTATAGTTTTATGAGAAAAAAAATTTGAGCTCTTCTGGTTTGAGGTATTATATTTAGTATATAGGTCTTACTCAACCATGTGGTTGTATTAGATTAATTAACATTATAGTGTGCACTTTGTATTGCATCACTAAAAAATAGTACTTAGTAATAAAATAATACAATAATTATAATCATTGCAAATTGCAAGTATACTTTAATTTATTAATATGTACATTAATTTTTTTATGGATTATAGATAAATAATACTCTCTTAAGAAGTTTCAGTGGGAAAAGGAACTTTACCACCATGATAAAATGAAAAACTTTATTTTTACTAACCCCACTTTTAAAACTTTTTTTAACAATGTATAAATTATTGCTGATTCACATAATTACCTGAGATGACTTACAAATTTGAATTTACATGCATATAATAGTGCTATTTTACTCATTTGTAAAAAAAAAACTGCTTTCATTATTGTTGTTGGCGGCTCCTTGTTTACAGACTCTTCAATTAGTAAATTGTTTCGTCCAATTTAATATCATACTTGAATTTATTTCAGATAATGTTCTAACATTCATTGCATGTGACTGGTCAAGTTAATGGGGATTGGGGGAAAAGAATTTATTTGTACAGTGTGGTCCTTATTGACTTGAGCTGACAATGTCCATGAGCCACAACTATTATAGTTATATAGCCCTCTTCTTCACTGGGCCCTTCAATTTATTATTTGAAAAAAATAAATTGATTATGATTGTTATTCATTTAAAACTTATTGTATTGACCATTATAGTGAGGAATGAAAGACATTCAATGGCTTCCCATAAAAGTACAAAAACTTATTTCTTTTACAATTGCTCCTTAAATGTTCATATGCTAGTAGTTTATTCAAGAACTATATTTTGTAATATGTTTTAATGTTATTTTACCCGTGAAAAAATGTTTGAATGAACCCTTATTTATCAATCGCTTAGTTGTTAACTGTCATCACAGTTATTATAACAATTATATTCTTAGCTAGATTATTATATTTACACATAAACATACATTCTAAACAATAAGTAGATTTGGTTTTAATTCATCTACAACTTAATAATGTATCAACAAATTTTTTGAGGAATTAAAGATGTCTAATGGTTCCCAAAATATGCCAATTAAAGTACAAAGAACTGATGTTATATACAAATTGCTCATTTAATGTCTAGATGCTAGTAATTTCTTCAATAACTATATTGTGTGGTGTGATTTTATGTTGTTTTACTGGTGAAAAATGTTTGAATAAACCCTCATGTTTTAACCCTCTAGTTGTATTTGCACATTGGTAAACTGTCATAGTCATCCAATTCAAACAGATTACATGTTCTAAGAGTTGGCAATGGTAGGTTAATAAGATTTTGATCATACTAAAGCAAAAATAATAAGAAATTAAACACATTTGAATTCATTAAAATGTGTATAATCTAAACAGGTAATATGACGCGATGCAAAAAAAAAATCAGATAAAAAAAGTTGTAATTGATAGAATATAAATTACTTTATAGAATTGATTGGGTAGTAAGATTCGTGTTAAAAAACTTTTAGAAGTTATGACTTTAATTATAACTATTGGTGTTGAGATTAAAAATGTAGTCTTTACCATGATGGGAGTTTTCCATCAATACAATTTATAACATGAGCAGGAGCGTTGTATTAAAAAAGAAATTCCTTAAAACATTTTCTTTTTATTAAACACTTCATATTTTATGTCATCTAGAAAAAATTCTCAATTTTTTTTTATACTTTATGTAAGCTGAATTTCAGTGTATGAGTCAATATTTAATGCCTTGTCTTTGTCCTTAAAAGTTATCTTAACCTTTGTATACAGGATATGATCTTTTTTAGATGTAATTTGCTGAAACTCTTATCAAGTCATGCCTGCGGTATTGTCATTTTGTACTGAATTCGTTTTAGAATTAAGTCATTTGTGAGCAAGTTTACACATACTATAGCTTAACTGAGAATTTCATCTTAGTTAAATTAACTATATGTAATAATACATGCATTCACCTAAATTGAAATTTAACTTTTTAACTTTAAAATAGTTTTTATACTGAATATTCATCTTATTAGCATAATATAAAACATATGTTTGTGTAAATTATTGTTCAAATGTTTTTATTGTGCTCCTAAGTGTGATCTCTGTGTCAAATGTTAAACAATGAATCAGTCCATTGGTTCTACTACTATATGATGTATATTATTACATCTACTTAGAGACACTTATTTTTAGAGATTCTTATACATTTTTAAATACCTAAATTTTATTATTTTTTTACACATGCTTTTTGGATGTGTTTTAGTATGTGTGTATGGAATAATATGTGTATTTACATGTCATATAACTTATTAGATTGAAATATTGAATTGTTTTTTAAAAGAATATCATTTTTAGTTTTTTATTAAATGTGTCTTTGTAATATTAATTCCTTTAATACCCACTTTGGTTGTTGCGTTATCCAAGGTAATCTTATCAATAACCTGGATCACCAATGACGGGAAGATTGAGTTTCAAACCCTGGTGTGGAGGGATATTTTTTACCTAAATGGTTTTGCAATCTCCACCATTAGAATATACATGTGAATAACCCAATTGGGTAATAAGATGCAGCGCTAAAAAAAATCTCAAATTCTTTAAACACCTGTCGAAGTGCCATAATCTTTTTTAACATTTGAGATCTTTACTTTATTATAATGCATTTATTGTAAAAAAAATGTAATGTGTAATAATCCACCTTTGGTTCACGTGTAAATATTAAAACCTATTAATATCACTTCAATACAAAAAGCTTTAAAAATAATACCACAACAGTATTTTTTTTAAATTGTTTTTAAAACGAGACATTAGAATTGAGATATAAATCGGGGAGAATTTCTAATTTGTAAATTACTTGTAGTATTGTAGAACTTGATGATCTTGGGTTAAAGTGTTTTTCTCAGGATCCGACCCACCCGGAGTCGATGGATTTTTCCTGGGCAATAAAAATCCTTAACACAACTTCTTTCGGAGGGGGATTAAAGCCTTTGATCCCATGTTGATTGTGGCATGTTAAAGAACCCCGGAAGGGGTGTGAAAATATATTTCTCGGCAAAATTGGCAAGCCCTTTCACTTTCTCTCTTATAAATCTTCATGTGCTGATATAATCATTCGGTTCTGAAAGTGCATGTTAAATACCTGAAATAAATGAAAAAGAAACATTATTAAATTTGATCCTCTGTAATGATATATTAATGAGCCATACAATTTGTCCTTAGCATTCCTCAAAACATAAGAATGTATTAAATAGTGGCACGGATTGCTAGTATCCAATGTTACTACAGCTAACAGAAATATCCTTTCCTAATATGAAACAGCCCATTCACACAATAAGAAGAATTCGCAATGGCTATTGAGAGGTGTAAGAAAAAAGTGTTCTTTTACCATTCTGGTGTGTGGTTACTTTATACAGATACACGTATGACCAAGCCACTAAGAACGATGATGCCATTTCCTCAGCTGCAGGTTGCTGTTGCTATGTATCCAGGATTGGAGATAGTATCCATTTCCTTTCACTGGATATTTATTACTTTCTATATTCATTTTAATACTTATGTAATTTTTTTAATGCCTTGATTAATAATATTATTAGTCTTACTACCCGTTCGGGTTATACACACTCACGCTGATGTGAATGTGGGTGATTGTGAGATGAAATGGAGGACCTACAGTTTAACGTGGAATCCAAACCACGGTGGAGGCCTGGCATTTCCCACATTCACAAGTTGGGATTAATGCATGTCTTGTCAGAGGTGAAGGAAGGGTTTATCAATCAGATAAAACTGTGCCAGGACCAAGGATTGAACCCCGAACCCTCGGCACAGAGGTCTGACACCTTACCCCTAGACCGCCAGGTCACCCTTGATTAATAAATAATGAACACTCTTTATTAGGTTTTTTATTGAGTGAATCCTTGTTTGTTTTTAAATGCTTAGAGAAAAATTATATAATTTTTTGAAATGGATGATTTGTTTGAAAAAATTAAAAAGGGGGGTGCTTCATGGTCTACCAATGAAGTATTTAATAACACTTTCTTAAATGTTTCACCTCGACACTAGTATATTAACTAAAATCATGGAATGAAAATTATGCAACTCAAGTTTTCTGCTATCACTTATATTGACAAATTCTAAATATGTCATTCAACTTGTAACTTAATTAAGCTTTATTTGATCACTGTGTCATGTAAAGCACTATTCACTCTTTATGTCACATCACATCAAAATATTCTTCAGGGAGTTTATATGGTGGCATTCACACTGGGCGGCAACGTCACGGACCGTCAACGGTACGGCCAACATTCTCGAGAATGTTTTGACGTGACATGACAGTCCGAGAGTGAGTTGCACCAGTGCACAGTAACCAGAATGTTGACTCTGTGCCTTTTCAACAACCTTTTAAAAATGGATGACCAACCCTTCATTGAAAAAGTACATCAATATGAATGTTCAACTAAATTATGTCAGCAAAAAATACAGTGAATAGTGCTCTGCTTTTGTATTCTCTTTTCTATTTTGTTTAACAAACAACAAAAGTGGTATTTTTAAATTCTAAAATATTTGTAGAAGATTATTTTGTCCTATTACAATTCCTTGAACACTGTATGACATTTGAATGCAGGCTTTCTAAATTTTAGCATCTTTCTCACCCACACTATATATGGTTGTTTTTCTCCGGCTTCTTATTATTTCAAGAAAATCGCAATCTGATGTGACATTGAACTTTATGTGATGTATAGTGTGAATTGTGCAGAGTTTTGATGTGATTTAACGTTGATGTTACATATAGTGTGAATAGTACTTTAGTGTTTCATTTTGTTAGTACTAAATAATAATACTGTAGTAATAATAATAATATTCAAATATGTGTAATACTATTGCTATTATTTTTGTGTGAGTATTTTCAACCATGAATTAAATATATTCCTAGGATATTAAATGATCATTTTAAAATAGATTTTCTGTAAGCCTTAATGTTCCTTTCCTACATAGTCATGATATTATCTATGAGAGCTGCTCTTACAGATCTCCTACTAACTAGTTTACTTTAATTGCTCATGCCATTTCTCCCCACCCTCTCATCTACTTGGTTATCCTCATTTTCGTGTTGATAGGTTTGTTGGTGAATTTTAAACTATAAATAAAAATGTGCTATGTTATCTTGTTTGTAACATTACTTTAGTGGTAGTGTCTTGTTTGATATTTCTCAAATAAATTCTCATTTTATCACACACAAACACACACACACCAATCACTAAGTGGTATTTTCTGAAAAAATATTGCCTATTCTTGTGCTGGTACTTGAAATTTGCTGTGAAACATTATAGAAACATAATAATTTGAAACTGTTCAGCAGCCACATGATCCGAATTTTAATAAGTTGAAGTAAAATTAGTAAGTCCTACAACTTTCAAAGAAAATTCTTTCAAATGTATTGTGGAATGAGCTATTAATGTGCATACATACCATTGAAAATCTGAACTGGCTGCCTCCCATGTTGACGGATCCCTGTTATCAAATGTAATAGCAGCATTCTATGTGGTAACAGCCCTTCAGCCACTTTGCCTGAAGTTTGATATTGTACCTGACAATACCCTAGGCTGGGTTCAAACCTTCCCTGTAATCACTACATATAGGATGATAGGCCAGGGGAGAGGGCAATGTAATTATGTAGGACTCCTCCTATGCTATTCAGGTATTCCTAAGGATACAGTTAATCTAAACTCAAAACCCTACTGATTATAGCTCTATAGTGTTGGTCCTTTTTAATGCTTGATATTTATCTTTCTGATAACTGCAAACTTGAGAAAATGTTAATAGATTTATAATGGATACAAAAAATCATAAAAGATTAATTTAAATGATAGTTGGAAAAAGCCCAATAATATTTTCATGCTAGTTTGTCAAAGACAAGAGGTGTTGAAATACTGAAATCTCTTCTTTTTTCTCATAATCATTAAGGTCACACACAGTAGCTTTGTACTACAGCTTAAAACTACAATTAGTTCACATTTAAAAATGTATTGAATTCATAGCCCTATAAAGAGCATTGAGAAAAGGAAACTAAGCAAATTATCGAGGTTAAATGAAATATATATATATATTTTTACCAGGATGTCTTACTCTTCGTTCAGGTTATAAGCTTTGAATGAAATAAAGATTTCAAGTGAATTATTAGACTTTAAAATAATTTTTACTTAAGGAAAAGAGAAATTGATCATTGATTTAGAAAGTGCACACTAAAAACTCCAAATAAAAAACTAATTTATAATATTAAATGTGATTCATAACTATAAACCTAAATATTTACAGGTTTCTTTTTTATCTGTAAATATAGGTTTATTCTTCCCTAATAGACTGTAGGGAACATAATATACATTCTTAACATTCTTTGTGAATGACTAATTTAATGTTTTCATCATTTGTATTTTTTATTTCAAATCATGAAATTATAGTATTGTAAAAAATATTATATTGAAAAATATATAATCAATAATACAAAATTTATTTTTATTTATGAGATCCGCCTCGGTGGCGTAGTTGGCTAACATGCTAGTTTTGTGTTGAGCTCAACTGCTGAGGACGGGGAGATCGAGGTTCAAATCTCAGTCGGGTGAACTGGGGTGATTTTTCCTAAATGATTTTCCACTCTCCCTCCAAGCAAAGCAGGTTCACTTCCTCTAATTCAACCTTCCCAATTCCTAATCCACTAGCATAATTAGTACTTAAGCGTATAACTCGAACGGGTAGTAAGACACGGTGCTAAATAAATTTATTTTTGAGTTAAATTAGTGTATTTTTTTTTTTTTGTAATTTTGGTTTTGTTGTGTGCATGGCCTAAGAAGCACTTAAAAAACATCAAATTTTGTACTATGGTTTGCCAGCTAAAATAATAAGTTTCTACCTAAATTATTTGGGAATATAGGCCTACATTTAAAATATGTACATAATGCCAAAAGTAAATTAAAGTGTTTATGGATATCCGTACAAAATCTTAAGATGAATAGGCCTTTCTTAATCATTTTAATTTTCCTGGATATATTATATAGTACTTTGATTATAATTATTAAATGTATGCACCGTGATTCATAATTGATGTGTGAAACTCTGAGAGGGTGTAGGTGTATACAAAAGGTGTGGATTGATGCAAGAAACCCTTTCCCCTCCCTTGCCCACCCTTCCCCACTCCCCAAATGTGAGAGAAGCAACACGCATTGCCGTGAAACCCCGACAGTCTCATGATATTAAAACTATTAAATGTTTAGTGAACAAGGAATGTTCCTGAAAGTCTTAACCACATGCGCACACAACCTTTTATTTACAGTATCATATAAGGAATACAATAGTGCTTTAAAATTGTGTCCAACACACAACACACATATTGCAACGGCGGACCATGTTTGCCTGGATCTGTTAAAAATTGCCTGGCATGGTCTACACCATCTTACAAGCCCCCAGAATATGTGTGACCAAATCTTATGCCCTGCCAATTAATTGGTCCACCCCTGCCGATCCAATGACCCAGGAATGTAATGTCGAGGTGGCGCCGTAGAGCAATGGTAAAATGCGATGGGGCCACAGATAAATATACACAAGATCTTCAACCTTATGGAAGTTTCGCTGCGATCCTTGATCCAGGTTGAGTTCATCAACAGGGGTTCACCACTGTCACTGCTCAGTGAAAAAGCACTTCAAATGTGCAGTTGTTAAATAACTCACTTTTAACATGTTTATCATAAAGATACCTTTGTAATAGTAATGTTCAGTCTGCTCAAGCTTTTTGTGAAGTAGGATTATTTGAAGAGGGGGTTGGGTCAATACCTTAACCTAGCCTTTGTGGAAGTCGGCCAATTGACTGGAAGGATATTTATCTACTTCTTTCTAGTGAAACCATGTTTAAATTGAGCCTTTTCTTAAAAAACAAAACCCCATGATGGCACTTAGCAATACCCATGTTGAAGGAATCAAGTTCTCCCACACAGTGCAGCCATTTTAACCTGAAGGTTGTCTGTCTGGTGAATCCTTGTTTGTGGAGGGGGCCCCATCATGAAACCACATTCTCTGCTGAATGGCAAGTGAAACAGACATCCTTAAAGCAATCGGGCAACAAATAAGGCCCTACCTAATGAATCTGCACGATTTCAGCCTACATGTTGACACTGAAACACACTTGGTGTGTGTAGTGGGGATGAGCATCCACCCATACTTCGCTGTTTTCTGGTGTTATACATTCCATTCTGGGTGAAACAGGTCTCAATCAGTGTACGGCATGCCAGATGCAAAATTATCACCTTGTCTCTTCAGACGTAGTCACATGGGTCCAGTACTTATACCTTCCATGGTAGCTGGTCCAACACTCCATGGCAGTGGCTGACAGTACTTGTGCTGGGTGATGATTCATTGTGAAACCAGCTGAACACTTCTCCGTCCAATACCAGCGTGTGCCAGCATGCAATGGTTGAGCAGCCTTATAAATGTTGCACGAGACAGAATATCGGCTGCTGTTGAACTGCAGTGGGCTTTGCTGTATACAAGGTGCATGTTGCCGACTGCCCCTGTGGCTTCTTACATTTGTGGGGAGGAAGGAAGGGCTTGTACCACCAGATTACTCGCATCAAGTCCCTCCTTTTGTATCTCCCTACTGCCTCTCTGAGTTTTACACAACAATTATGAAATTGTTTGTTTGTTTGTGTGTGTGTGTGAGAGAGAGAAAGAGTGTGTGTTAATGAGAGAGCATGTATACATGTATGAGTGAGCGCACACATGTGAGTGCAAGTGTGTGTGTCTGAGCACGAGTGAGTGTGTGTGCTGTCAAACTCAATTCCTCAGTTCTAACTGATATCGAAAGAATTGATCTTAATATTACGATTCTTGCTACTTCGAATCTTTGCTTTCAATAAAACTGACAACTAAACAAAACGGCAACATTCAAAATAAGAAATAATCGATTATCTATCATATTAGTTTAGTCGACGTTTCACTTAAATGCCAAGAAATTGTAAATATACTGTAATGGCTCGAATATAGTATGACCCCAAATATAATATGACCTGACATTATGACATTAACAAGAGGTAGAACATTAACAACTTTGACACATTAAAAAGTTATAGTTAAGTGAGACTGTCAGAGTATATGAATTGATACATAGACTAGGGATGGCAATTTTCCTTAATATATCGATATATCTATCATTAATTGATATATCACTACATGTATATCGAAAGCTATGATATTCCTATCAAATTAAAATGACTACTCTCCTGTAATTATATTCTTTGTCGCTTTTCAATTTTTAATGTTTTATTTAGTTTGTTGAATAAGACAAGTTTAATAAAAATAGAACAAAAATCGACGTTAATAAAAGTGAAGCAAAAAACCATTTTATTTATTTAAGTCACTAGATTATCGATAAATTGTTGTAATGTGTGAAATATGTTCTTTCCATTATAAAATCTGCGATTTATTATGTTAATTTTCAGTTTATTTGAATTCTTGGTTTTAATTTTCAGTCTTGCAGAATTTTATTATGTTTAGTAAATATCAATAAGATTGTGAGACTACAGTTTGAAGTGACCATATGTTGTAATGATCGAGTCCAAGTTTCGGGGAATTAGGGTATCAGACACATCAGATTTTATATGCAATAATGCTTGGAAAACTAAAAAAAGTAAAGGTTTAAGAATCTTAATCGAGGTTGAACTCAAGACTCAGAATCGAAAATTGGAATCTACAAAAACAGGTACTGTGACATTTCTTTTTATATATATATATATATATATCAATTTAATTTTTAATACAAAGTAAAGAATGAGTATTGAATCATCTTAATGCAACTTACATATGATTAGAACTTGGCAAGCCAAAATCATTTCTATTTGACTTAGCTACCATATGATATGAGGGGTGTTTTTAATTAAGGACCATTTTGCAATAAAATAGGAACTACAGTAGAGTCTCAGAAATGCCTCGCTGTTCAGTCGGCCCTTGTATCTTTCCTCCGCACTTGCACCGGCCGCGCCACCAACCCCCTCTACTGCCTGGACCACCCCACAGTCCACAAGATATGTCATATGTTGATATTAACAAACAAAGTTTTCTTGCAGAAGTTTAAAAATAAAATGTTAGCATTAAGAAAATCAGATCCGCAAAAAGTTTAAAAGTTGGCCATTGTAAATACTGAATAATATTTCATTTAATTTTTAATATAGAGTTTGACAGGGAATTTCAGACACACTTATGAAAACTACACATAATACCGCTTTGTCGGCACCTCTGTCAAGTGTTTTGATGTAATTTAATATCATATTGAATTAGTTGTATAAAATAAAGATACTGTCTACCTCTTGTATAGTGTTCCATGCCTATATAAAAAATATTAGATATTGTTCAATCAAGATTTCAGGGTTAAAGCATTAGGGAAGTTAAAATAGCCCCTAATTTACAGACAAAAGTAAATACAAATGGAATCATTTATATGCAGACACATGAATAAAAAAACATATTTTCCACAACCTTTATTCGAAGTTTGATATAATATTTTTTTGAAGAGCAGTTTGCTCAAACTAAGGTGAGACTTGTATGACATGTACATGTCACGAGTTAACACATAGCCATGTCAAGTACAGAATACACACACATATATACATAAAGACCACTTGTGCATCATTAAGCATTGTAGCATTTTTCCCAAAATAAAACATTTCAACCAGGTTTGATAAAAAAAAAAAATATATTTCAAATTGATGATAAAAAAAGTTTACAAATAAGGAGTTCATCTCACACCAAACAAATTGATAATTTGGTATTTGAATCATTATGACCAAGACCTGGATTTTGATACACTTTTTTTACATCACAAACAAATCTAATTTCTAAGAATAATTCACGCTTCAAATTAATTTGTACTCTCTTTTGTTGGTGGTTGTAAAATCCACCTTACTAGTAAGTCCCCAACACTGTGCTGGAAAGGTGGTGGAGAGGTAGCATTGCTTCAGAAGTAGGCCTAGGAATTTCTAAATCAAGATTAATTTTTATCGGAATGCAAGTTTAGTTGAAAGTTTTTCCATTACATATCTTTTAGTCTACACTTTCACATGTGAGTTAGATTTATTATTGAGCATTCATTGTGAGTTTTCGGCCACTTTTTTTTTTTTGTGGTTTAAATATATTTAAACTCATTTATAGTGGGGTTTTTTAAGCATTTTTTTAGATCCTCAAAATCTCGGCCCTGAAAATTATTTGTTTCTTTTGTGTTTATAATCTATAGCTTCAATGTCATGTGTTTACTGGATTTTTTAATAAAAATATAATGATCCCATTTTTTTGTGTTATTTATTTATAGCTCTGTCATGTTTACTAGATATTCAAGATGTTCAAGTTTTATTTGTCATATCTTTAATATAAATTTAATAAATAGTTATGTATTATCTAGGAGCTTTTCATAAATTATATATAATTTAAGTATGAGCTGCTTGTTATCTCCAACAATCAAAGGTAAGACCTATCATGAACACAACATTGAATATATGTTTTACCTGGAATTGTTAAAATCACTAAGATTAAAGTTGTATCTAATCCACCACTATACCAATTTTCATTTTACTTCTGAATCATGAATCTAAATCTTTGAAAAATTATGAAATACTCAAATATCCTCAAGGATTCAAGAATCTCATTCCTAACTAAAACTTTTTTCCAAGCAACTCACAGAGAGTTTCCCATCCTCGAGAAACAAAGTGGTACTGCCATTCCAATTCACCCTCTGCAGACATAAATTATCCTGTCAAATAATTTCTTCTGTTAATGTTGCTCGAGTTGTATTATTTGAGCCCACTTTCCTTAAGGGTTTATGAACAGCATTTCCTGCATGCTGTCTCCATTCGCCTGGAATTACTTGGCCATTAGCTTCACGGTCAACAAAGTTTTCAGGGCAATATCGATGCTCGCTGTTGGGCTTTATTGACATGATGAAATTGTGCAAACTTGCTGTTGCAGCAACCATCAGTTCAACAGTAACAGTCTTGGGGAACGATTGAATTCTGCCCTGAAAAATTTGCCACCGTGCCACTAGTATCCCAAAAGCATTTTCAATTACTCACCTTGCTCTTGAAAGACGATAATTAAAAAATACTTTTGGTTTCATCTAAATATCTTCCAGCGTATGGCCGCATAATATTAACCCTAAGAGGTAAATTGGCATCTGCCACAAGCCAGAATGGCATTAACAAGTCGGAAGGTCTAATTTATTCTCGAACAGAGCCTGCCCAAATTTTGACTTTGCAAAAACACCACTGTAACTCTCTGAACCTGTGGAACATAACACCAATTGAAATAAATATATGTTAAGTTACAAAAGTCAACAAGATATACATCGCAAAGCATTGTTGACAATATTTTCAAACTTATCAATATTTTTCAAAACTAATGGCAATAGATTTTACAAAAAAAACACACTTTATTATCTCATTGTCAGTGTACGGTAACAAAGCTTAGACATTTTTTTAAATTTAGTGTTTCTTATCATTTGTCTGGGGGATTAATACTGCATTTTTTTAAACTACCTTTGGGATGAACACCGGCCTAAGTTAAAGATAGTAGTAAACAATATTTAAATTGTTAGTTAAATTATTGTAACATAATTATTATTCATAATATTTTTATTTATTGGAGGTATTTAAAGTGAACTTTCTCAACCGATTGATTATACCAGCACACGAGAATTTCTAGCGAGCGAGAGTGAAAGGTCTACCAATTTTTGATGGGGCAGGTAGCTTATTTTCACAAACCTCCCGGGGTTCTTTTATATGCCACAATCGACAAGGGACCTACGGATTTACTTCCGCTCCAAAGGAAGGTATGCTACGGATTCTTATCACTCAAGAAAAATCCATCAACACCGACTGGGTTTGAACTTACGAACAACAGGTCCGGAGGCGAATCCCTAGACCACAGAGGTCTAAACTAAATAAAACAAATTATTTCCTACCATAGCCACCAATATCAATCCAGGTAAACTTATATTCTGCATCACAAGATGCCATCAGCATGATACTGTGGTATCGTTTGTAGTTGAAATGTTCGCTGCCCCCTCCCGGAGGACAACGAATAGCAATATGCTCTCCATCAACAGCTCCAAGACAGTTGGGAAACTGCCATGTGGAGAGGAAACCTCGGGCAGCTCTCTTCCACTCTTCTCTATTGGGGTGGCACGTGTATTGGTTCTTAAGGGCAGTGACAAGAGCACCACACGCTTCCTACATCATTTTTGGGCAGTTGTTTTACCCAATCTGTAGCTAAATGCCACTGCCCTCATAGACCCTCCATGTGCCAGATATCTGAAAAAAAAAGTGAAAATAATCTTTAAACATATAATGTACAAAGTTGCTGGAAAGAATATGTTCTAAACATACCTATATAAGTAGGACTACATTTTTTATCTTCTTTATTTAATTTTTTAGAATGATGTATGTGTGTCATGTTATTTTTATTTTTTTGGAACTATGGGAGTTTATTATTTTCATATTATATTGATCAGATTTTTAGCCATAAAATTGTGTGAGTATTAGCAACTGGACAATAAGGTAGCTTAAGAATTATCTTTTGTTTTAAATTAGGACTAGTAACTTTTATTACTTGTGTTAGTTGGCCCCTCCTATATTATGCACAGGCTACAAGCTTTGTTATAAACTACAGGGCCCATAGATTTTTACTACCTACCAGCAAGTCAATCCTATAAAATATCAACAAAAGTTTCTTATTAAAAGTCTTGTTTCTACACAAACATGACTGGTAATTTAGCATGACTGACTAAATGCTGACATTATAATATATACCTTAACATAATTGCAAGTCTCATTTCTGGAGAAAGAGTCCTCTTGCTTGTTTTTTTAGAAGAGGTGAAGAGAGTTGCAAGAGTTTCTTTAACTGCCAAACCTCCATTCTGCAATATTAAAAAAAAGTCATTCATGGTGGTTTTAATTTTTTTGAATAAAACGAACTCTTCTTCCTCTTGCCGCAAATAGTTAACTGGGTGGACCCACCAACGGCGGCTGGGACTTCTTCTCTTTTTTATTATATAAAGGACATTAATAAATGCCAGCCAACATGAATATGTTGGGATACATGCTAAACACACACACAAAAAGAAATGTTTATAATTAAACTGTATTTTGTGATTGGTTATATTCTTGTAAAAGATCAAAACCCATATATACGTAAGGAAGTACGAAAATAATATCAAAAGTGCGAGGACAGGAAGATTGAGGTTCGAATCTCGGTCGGGTGAACTGGGGGTGGTTTTCCCCCCTCCCCACGCAAATGCGGGTTGGCTTCCTCTAAATTCAACCTTCCCAATTCCTAATCCATTAGCGTGATTAGTATTTGTAATAAGATGCGGTGTTTAATAAAAAAAATATATTAAAAGTGCTTGTTTTGTTTTCATCCAAAATACTAATACATCTGTTTTGAATTTTCAGGCTATTGCAAACACTTATTTTAAGTTTGATAGTTAAAATTGAGCAATAAATATATTCCTTGTGATTGTACTTAACCCACAAATAGTATAATACTGAAAGTTTTCTCGGCAAATTTGTTTTCGGTTTCTTTGATCAGCTGAATGCTTGACGGGCACTCTGTGCTGTAAACTATTTTCTTTCGAATTTTTTGATTGGATGAAGTCTCTTACTATCTCATTGGTTGAAACGGTCACGTGATTACGGATATTGAGACTGTAATCGCGATTAGAATTTCTTATGGAGTACGGATACGGAGTCTGTGTCTGGGCCTTTAGAATTATACTATGCCAAAATAAACGCTAGGCCTACAAATATTTTTTGGTTACATTGACGTTTGCGTTTACCATCAATAAAAAAATACGTTTAAAGATTTGACTTTACTTGTGTTTATTTCTATAGACGATCTAATTACTCACATAATATACGTCTTTTTATATAAAGTATTAAAGTGAAAATAATGTAAGATATAAATAAACTCACCTTTTGGAGGTTACCGGAAGATTTAAAAAGCCTAGTAATTTACTCCCGCGCATTCTTCTTAGCTGCTATGGTCCTAACATCATTTTTTTTTCATTTGACAGTTGGAAACTACCTAATTAATTCTAATAAATACCATTTGTCTTTCTCACTTCACCACAATCTCTTAATTAATTACGATATTTCAACGCGCGGACATATTTAAGCAGGCTATCAAACTTTACAAGCACAATCGACATATTAGAAGGCAGCGGTTGTAGATAATTTTATTTCCCCTCAGGGTGTGGTACTTCTGTGTAAGATTTCTTCACGTGACCTTGAGTGACTCAAGCCAAACGTTCTAGCACGACACAGCTGCCTTCCTCACGAGTAGCCGAC
>CABFVX010006955.1:0-35184 GCA_902151425.1 Timema shepardi
TCAATGACATAGTAAGACACGGAGAGAAATAACGTGCTTTATAAGTTTTGCCCAAGATTATATCGGTGTACTTTTCAAACGTAGTAGACCTCCACTTTAATACAAATTTACACCCAGCAGACGCTTCACTAGGGGTTACATCCTGCAGACGTTACACTAGAGCCTACATACATCCAGTAGACGCAACACTATGGGTTACATCCTGCAGACGCTACACTAGAGGCTACATCCAGCAGACGCTACACTATGGGTTACATCCAACAGACGCTACACTAGGGGTTACATCCAACAGACGCTACACTAGGGGCTACATCCAGCAGACGCTACACTAGGGGTTACATCCAGCAGACGCTACACTGGAGCCTACATCCAGTAGACGCAACACTATGGGTTACATCCTGCAGACGCTACACTAGAGACTACATCCAGCAGACGCTACACTAGGGGCTACATCCAGCAGAAGCTACACTAGGGACTACATCCAGCAGACGCTACACTAGGTGATATATCCAGCAGACGCTACACTAGGGGTTACATCCAGCAGACGCTACACTGGAGCCTACATCTAGTAGACGCAACACTATGGGTTACATCCTGCAGACGCTACACTAGAGCCTACATCCAGCAAACGCTACACTAGGGGTTACATCTACCAGACGCTACACTAGGGGCTATATCCAGCAGACGCTTCACTATGGGTTACATCCAGCAGACGCTACACTAGGGGTTACATCCAGCAGACGCTACACTAGGGGTTACATCCAGCAGACGCTACACTAGGGGATATATCCAGCAGACGCTACACTAGGGGTTACATCCAGCAGACGCTACACTAGGGGTTAGATCCAGCAGACGCTACACTAGGGGATATATCCAGCAGACGCGACACTAGGGGCTACATCCAGCAGACGCTACACTATGGGTTACATCCAACAGACGCTACACTAGGGGCTACATCCAGCAGACGCTACACTATGGGTTACACCCAGCAGACGCTACACTAGGGGCTACATCCAGCAGACGCTACACTATGGGTTACATCAAGCAGACGCTACACTAGGGGCTACATCCAGCAGACGCTACACTATGGGTTACATCCAGCAGACGCTACACTAGTGGCTACATCCAGCAGACGCTACACTAGGGGCTACATCCAGCAGACGCTACACTAGGGGTTACATCCAGCAGACGCTATACTAGGGGCTACATCCAGCAGACGCTACACAAGGGGCTACATCCAGCAGACGCTACACTAGGGGATACATCCAGCAGACGCTACACTAGGGGATATATCCAGCAGATGCTACACTAGGGGCTACATCCAGCAGACGCTACACTAGGGGCTACATCCAGCAGACGCTACACTATTGGTTACATCCAACAGACGCTACACTAGGGGCTACATCCAGCAGACGCTACACTAGGGGATATATCCAGCAGACGCTACACTAGGGGTTACAGGAAAGTAGAGGATGTGAATAGATAGCGGGAGAAAGGGGGTTAAGACGCAATTCTCAATTCAGAACGTGTTTCGTGTTAAAGGAGGTTTCGTGACAGACGGGTGGGATGAATTTTGACTTTGGAGGAGAGTCCGCATCGCATGGCAGAGTGTTAATGGGAAATTTAGTAAGAAATGTAAGTAAGTTTGTTTAAGTTTAGACTATGATGATTGAATGAATGAGTATTAATGTTGAAACCTTGATCAGTTGAGTGATTTTATTAAGACATATATTACCATAGAAGAGAGTTAGTATTTTAAACTGTAGTACGCACCCCACTGGTAATGCAGGAGAGGAGGTTCAGGTGAGGTGAAGAATGGTTTTATCCTTGGAGCCATTATTGAGTCTCTTTGACTTGGTTAAGTTTCGCTTTAATATAAAATAAATGAATTGTATTCATTGATTTTTGAAGCAATAAAAGTGATTTTTTTTTATCTAAATAAGTAAACGTTTTTCTTGCAAATGATGGCATTCAGAACAATAATATTGCATTTGGCATCTAAAGCTTAGATTTTCTTGGATTTCATAAAAATAGTCTTTGATCTGATCCATCTCTGTTTTAGGCCATAAACTCTTTATTCCCTTAGACAGGTACCAGACTGTACAACATTATTTTAAAAATTACATATTACGCTGTTTAACACTGTTATAAATAGATATCACCTCATTAAACCCATAATATTTAACAACATATATTTTAATGGCTTTCTTATAAAATGTGAATAATTTTAAGCTTTCAACAAAATCAGAAAAATTCGTATCAGAAAATATTGTGATCAATGCAATCATAATAGGATTTCCTTTTGGCTTTATTTAACCTCTTTCATTGACTATTTCACAAACTGGTCAAAAATTTCATTACTTTTTGCACATTTCATGAACTGGAACTTATTACACCATCTGCTACAAGCTTAACTAAATTTCTTTCTAATGTATATTAAAAGTAACACAACCTAACCTAATCTAAGACGATTAAGAGTTAAATCCACTCAAAGACAAAGCTTTTCTTCGCTGTCCATTTCACAGACCTGACAAAAAATCATCCATTTTATGAATTGTGTAACGGATGGATTTACTCAGTTTATGAAATAGCCAGTCATGAACTCGGCAACACAAGCTCAACCCAATTAATGAATCAGATGAGTTTTTTCAGAATCCATGAAATGGACTAGCGAAGAATCCAGGTAACGGATGAGCAAAAATTTTACCAACTAAATAAATGGGCATTTTAACATTTTAAGTATAGCATATGTAAACAGTGACCTTTTACTACTTTTAGTCTTTGGACAAGTTAATACCATCAAGGGACTTTTGAATTTTTGTAATTTAAGAAAAACAACATATGTGGTATAGTTAATGTTTCTCATTTTGTATTTTATAATTTTTTAAATACTAAAATACTTCCAAGAGTGCTTCTTAATTTTTTTTATAAGAAATTGAAGACCTGACAATAAAAAGTGGGCAACCGACCATTTTCTTGTTTTTCAGGAGAGCAAAAACAAAGTTTAGTTTTGCAGTATATTTTATATTGATTGTAGTTATCAACTCTATGACAAAATTAATTTGTTTTTTGAGGTCACATAAACTGCTTAGTTAAACCAAATACACATTAATAATACAAATACACAATGAAAAAAAGATGGTCCTGTCAAAAGTTGACTGCGCTGGTTTATAATTGGGGTTGTAAAAAAAAGCATGGTATTAAAAGTGAGCTTTGTAGAACGTTGTACTTATATAATGCACTTTTTAAAATATCAAAGCAATATTAATCTACTTTAATGTAATATACATAAAGAAATACTTATTGTCTGTTAAAAAAAGCATGTAGTTACAATGATAATATATTCTAGATGGGAGTTTGTTTGGTATGTCATGTAATTAGGAACAACACTCATATTGGCTGCTTGATTCTAAGCCCAATTATAATTCCAAGTCAAAGCAGTACTCGTATTGGCTGCTTGGCACTAAACCCACTTATAATTCTTACAAAGTATCTAGGTCTTAAACTTAAAATGAACATTTACAGTAATTAAAGTGGGTTTCAGCCATTTTAATGGCAAATTTGAATTCCACGCAAAGAATTACACAGAATGGTGAAAAAAAACCTCATTTTCGTAAAATGATAGATAGCCCATTTATAATTCTCAGATCTTCAATTATTTAAAGAATAAAAGTCACTGTCACACTAATACAAAGCTTAGGAGGACGAAAAAAGTTTCTCATAGCTAATTTATTTATGGCCAACGTTATAACCTAACTTCTGCCAAGAGATTTATTCCGAGGAATGAATGTATAATTTGGTCGGCAGAAATATCAACCTGATTCAGATATAGATTGAAGTATTTCATATGTATTATTTCTTATTATATTAGTAGTAGTCGTCTTCTTTATAAGCTACGTTATATGTGACGGTTTCTATTTAAAGATCCATGAGGGAAATACAAACGCTTTGAAACTAAAAAATGGTGTAGTATTAACACTTTTTTTTTCCTTAGTAAAAATAAATGTGTAAGCATACTTAATTATTTGCAGGATGGTTAGATTATGTTCTACCGAAATCAGTTTAACTAATACTATTCATTGTGTTTAAGATAAAATAATAAGTATTGCATAGGCTATATATATATTTACCTATTAAATATCTGCCACGGTGGTCTTCTGTTCTAACGCTACTCTCGCAGTAGCTAGATTGCCGATGACAGATTGATCGAGGCTCAAATACCGTTTGTGTGAAACGATGGTATTTTATCCAAAATAGTTTTCCACAATCTCTCCTCACATAAAGTCTGGTAGGCCCACACTTCCTCAGAATATAACCTCCCTATTCCCTAAAACTATTAGCGTAACTACTATATAATCGTATAACCCAAACGGGTAGTAGGATGTGGTGAATAAATAAACTATTAGATATATTTATATAATGATATAAACACTATTTTGATAGTTTGAATTGATATACAAATTGAAAACGTTTTACTATATAGTATATATTATCACCACATCTGACCATCTGTTCAAGTATTACACATATATGATACTTACTCTATTGGGGTGGGGATGGGGAAGTAAGTATTTTAGAGGTAATTTACCCGCATTTGTGTGGAACGAGAGTGGGAAACCATTTAGGACGAATAAACCTTGTTTGACCCGATTGAATCCAATATCCCATTATCTACATAATCTACAGGCCAGTCTAAATAATAGCGATGCCTTAGACCATTTGCCCACTGAAACGAGTTACTATATTATTCCTGTTATTTATAGGTATTTATAGTATTTATCAAAAGTACCAGCTGAGGAGCACATGACTGGAACCAAAATTGTTAAGGTTCACTTTTTAACTCCGGGAAAGTTTCTTCCTATATCGATCCAACCTCAGAAAAGCAATGTTTCTTGCTCTTTTTGTTCATCCAAATATTCGCACGCTTTGCACAAATCAATTCTAATGCGCTGGAGGCTGTAAACTGTGCAACACATCGGAATTCATGAGGGCCATTGCAAAGTGCCCGTCATTACTTTTACCTCTTAATATAAACAGGATCTAACCCTCTTAAAGGGACTAATACTGGAAATAACGCCTTGATCTCATGAGATAGTGAGAGCTGTTATCCAGTTTAAGGCAGCATGAAATTAAACACAAGTTAATATCAATTTTTAAAAATATTATTATCATAGTACATTTTTTGGCCTTAATATATTAAACTTATTTCATTAGATACTTTTGGCTTAATTTTTTACAAATTGTTATTACATCTGTTTTTGAACATCTGTCATGTGAATTGAGTAAAAATTTTAGAATTTTCAGAAATTCATTTTTCACTATAAAATACATTATCTTAGCTTACAATTTAATGTATCGTGCTTGTTGTAGGCCTGCTCAAGGATAAATTATAAAAAAACTGTGTTTTTTGGGTTCATACAATCTGTACAGTTACTTGTTTGAACTTAATTTGAATCTCAAATTATATTAGATTAATTTGAATAGACAAATACTTTTTTCAATCTGAATTACTATTGTTAAATAATTTAATGTGTAGTAAATAATTATTATTGGTTCTGGTAAATATTTTTTCCACTTTTTCTTAATTACTGTTTGGTATTAGGAAATTGAAAGTTAATTATTGCACTTATAAAAGTACGTCACCTATCTTTATCTCGAGCTAGTTCTATCCAGTCCACATCATTACAGTCTATCTCTATCTCGAGCTAGTTCTATCCAGTCCACATCATTTCAGTCTATCCCTATGTTGAGCTAGTTCTATCAAATCCTTCTCCTTACACGGTATCTTTCTAGGTCCATTCTAAAGCTATCCTCCCAGTTTCGTCTAGGTCATCTCAATCATCTCTTAGTTTTGGGTTTGTAAGTCAGTACCTTGAATATGGTTCTAGATTCTCCCAGTCACGCTGCATGTAATGTCTACCGTAACCCATGGACATTTATTATATTAGCAATTTCTTGTAACTATTACAAAATATGTAACATCCTCATTAGGTAGCCTCCGCCACTCCCCAGTATTCTCATCTTTATTTGGACCCAATATCTTCCTAAGCACCTGGTATTTGACCAACCTAAATCTGTTTTCGTCATGTAAGGTAAAAAACCACGTTTCAATCCCACAGAGAACAGACGATAGAATTTACCATTCTTAGGTAGAATAATTAATTTTGCATTAAAAAGATTTATATCCACTGCTACAATGTTGTGTACTACAAATTGAGTAAACAGGATCTAAAAGATGTAGGCTTACCTATTTCAACTAAATAATATCCAATGGATTTCTTTAATATATGATATAAACCAACATTTGGTTTAAACTACCAATATATAAATACTAGTTCTCAGTTCGTTCATGTGAGCTGTCACACCTCACCCATCCACTGGTTAACCTCTCTTGGTCGTTGTATAACATTTTTGGAAGTGTGTCGGGAAAACCAGACAAGAAGTTTAACAATAATAAACTTAGTCAGTTTTATTTAGGATAAAAATAGAAAGTAGATACATAATAAGAGCAAAATATAACATAAGGCTTGAGGCGCTTCTCCACACAGGTTTAAATGATTCTATTGCGATAAAGGAATAAATTGACTTTTCAATATCTGAAAATAAAAAGAGAAACAAATGGTTTTATTCTGGCTGTACATCTATGGTTATTTCTGTGGTTATAGCTTTAAGCGCAAGCAACGATACAACTTTGCGATTCTTAGTATACATATAAATTTAGGCTATAAAAGACAAACATCAACGCACTTCCAGATCAAAACAAAACAACATAAGGTGGAACCAAAACTATAAACAGAACAAGGCGTAAGGCCGAGTCTCTTATCTAACACCTAAGTGCTCCGTGCTCCCAGTTTAAATAGAGATTTAAACTATTCCATAAACATTCAAAATGCAAACAAGAAAGTGACGGGCGGTATGCCCGACACGCCGAGTACGCCAAAGCGTGAGCAAGAAACTATACATTAAATCTAATACACGTAAAATACGCATAACAAACCCAAACAATACTATTGTTATGAAATAAGCCTCGTACAAAGAGAGACAGAATCCTAACTTTCACTAAATATTAGTCCTGAACAATAATTTAGACAAGATGTCCCCCATTACGCCGAAAATTCAATTTAGAGTATAAAATAAATTACGACCCTTAGTCGCCGTCCCCACCAAGCTCAGTGGGTGGTATAATAAGCGACTATTCAAAACGCGAACACTATATATATATATTTATATATATTATTGTATCCACAGAGTGACGGGGCAAGGTAAGGAGGGGGTAAGATGATATAACAAATATGACAGCAAATAAATACGTCTGGCACCACCTAGAACAATCTATGTAATCCTACTAGCGAAAGTGATAGCTTCATCTGGCCGCGTGGAACCATCATCGTTTCCGGCTGGCCGCGGATCGAGTCCTGAGCAGAGAGTTGGCTGGTCGGTTGCGCGCAGTTAATTGTTTCTGTAGGAGAGAGGAGGTCAGAGCTTGTGTGTTCGTGTTGTTGTTCATCAAGGGTGTCGGTGAGTGTTGACCCATTTGTATGACGTTAACTTTTAACTTGTTACACACTAAATTATTAGAACAGCCATATCTACTTAAATAGCATGTTGGCATAAAGTGAGAACTAAGTAGGAAAATTAATACCACTGAATGAAACACAATCATTGGAATACGGATGATTTATTTAGCTACAGTTCTTAAACATTTTAATTCACAATAGTTGGCACATTCATTTCTTATGAATAACCAGTGTTATTAGTACTGGTCATGTTTGAAGAAAATGTCTTGCGTGAAATAAGGTTCTCTCTAGCAGCATAAAGGGTGTTATTGGCTACTTGATGTTGGACGCCACATGACTCTTCATCAAAATTGCCGATGAGCTTACCACATTGAATGATGAATTAAACGCGCTAGCCCCGGAAATTTGCGATGTACTCACCACAATCTTCGTGGCATCAGTTGATGTATTCACAATAATAGCCCCAGTATTCGCTAAGCTAGTCCCTGCAGCCACGGTTGCATTCGATATACTAGACGTAGCATTCAACTTTGCTTGCTATATGCTCGACTTTGCATTTACTATTGTAGTCGCTACATTTTGTCTAATACCCAATTTCATTGAAAATTTTGGTAAACAAATCCCGTGGAGCAGTAAATCATCAAACCAAGGAATCCTGGTTCACTCAGACGATATATTGCACCTCTACTTTCCTACATTTAATTATAACAGCCATATTCACTTTAAGAAGATGTTGGCATTTAACATTAGCAATACTAGCTAATTTTCTTCAATACTACCCACCCTGAATAATGCCGATACTCATAGACATCCTGAAATATAATAAATTTCCAAAACAATTTACTATGTCTAAAATATGTGCTTTACTGACTCATTGTTTTTTCTGGCTAAGCATCGGTTCCATGACCGTCTAGTTCGCACCAAATTATATGACGAAGTGAAGGTTGAGACACCTATGAAAAGTGGATTGACGAGACACATTAATGAGGTGAACTAGGCCTATGATGATTAGCTTAGCCAGCTGCAAGAAAACCTCACGTGATCTACACTGCAAAATCGATGGATCTCCAGAATAATGTGTCAATTTGACAACGGGCGTTCCAAAAGAAATCATGCTTCTATCACGTGCTAGCCAAATGACCGTTATATTTCTAATATAATGATCTTCCCTTCCTTGTATTCCCCAGCTAGACCTATATATAGGTTGCGGTCAGATAATATGGTTGACTATTAATTCCAACTCAACCACGAGAGGTCCTCGTCTGGACGTAGACATATTCAATCCACGATGGGAAAGTATTAACTCTTCTCAATCCCTTCAAAGTTGGTGGAAGAAGTAGTCCCGAAGAAGTTTGGTTTATGTTAGAGAGTCAAACCTTTGTGAAAAATTCCTTTTAGAATTGATATTTGAGATTATAAGTAAATTAAAATCTAATGATTTAATCTGTTTGTTTAGTCTGAATACACAAGGGTGATTCAGTTGCTTTTCTAGCCAAGAAGAGGAACCCTTTAAGCTCTTTATTATTATATTTGACACATTCAACCTGGCTACAAGTGCATTTACAGGTTACACACTTTATATTGTATAAAAGGATTAAGTTTAACAATAAATAGATTTAGTAAATAAAACAGATATAACAAAATTTAAGGTTTACAATAACATTAAATGTTATACGTCTGAAGCTTGATGCACACAATAAGACTTTGAGAATTGTGATGTATTGACTGAAGTTTCATGGGCAGTGCAGGCACCAGGCGACAGGTAGAAGTTTTTCTAAAAAGAAGAACAACTAAATAGTTATTAACTGATGGTATTGAACAAGATATGCATGTAAATTTGATCAGTTTTACTTGATTGGGTTTTCAAAATAATATCCTTTAAACATTTTGGACAATTATAAACAACATAAATTGCTGTTGATAAGAGCGTTCGATGGCTAAGAAACAGGTGTCAACAAAATAGTACTATGGCTGATATTATTCCCTTTCATTAACGCCAGAGCATTAAATAGTACAAAAAATTCTAATAGCAACTACACTAAAAGCAACAAAAAATAGGAGCCAAACAACAGGCAAGATAAATAGGTATTATTTGCTTGGACCCCACTATGACTCTAGTTCAGTTTTCTGGTTTGCTCACCGAAGCTAATACCGCACGAGAAGCGTGATTATTTTACCAAACCAAAATATAGATTTCCATTGACTCAACTCTGACGTGGAAAACAAGACTAACTGCTTGGTTGTTGCCATCCAAAAATGAAACAGATGCACATGACGTACATGGCGTCATGAAAAATATTGGCTCAAAATTGATTAATGTAACTGCAGGACACGATATTTAAAGAATTAACTGAAACTCTTCCATCTCGAAGTAAACAAAACTTTTGATGAATTAACTATCGTTTTGACATAATTTTAAATTAACAAAAAAAGATTCAACAAAAAATAAAAAATCTATATCTACATTGTATAGTTTTTTTAAAACAAAAACTAGAACCTAGGTCGTAAGGACTTAACGACGATTTCAGGATACTCAAGTACTCCAAGCAAGACGTCCTGGCCAGGGTGACGGTGAATCTGACGGCTAATACCCCATGCTCGTCGCTCTTCTTAGTTACGACACGGTGTTGAAGTTGCTCCTTTGACGCTTTGTTGTAGTCGAACGGGTATAATGTCAACCTGGGAACAGCCCTATATATAGTCCCAAATCTGATACGAACGGAACAAAGCAAAAAGAGTGATTACCTCAAGAATATAGACTAGGAGAGAGACGGATGAAGGCGGGGTGAAAAGAAAATGAATCCAAGAAACCTGCTCGCGGGGTAAGGGGAAAACATGATTCCTTGAACTGCCACTAGTCTTCTGATGTGGAATGGGTCAGTATGTCGATCTCAATATACACTGCTTTTGTTAGTCAGGTGTTATATTGCAATCACGTGTGGTTGCATTCTTTGAATAATTCTTGTTTCAAATATGTGGCGACCAAATCCAAAGACATCTTGAAGCGGTGAGTAGACACCAAAGCATCTTCTACTTAAATATATCTGGTTTGATTATATTATTTAGGATCAGTTATTATTTTTATGAGAATTGGTAATATAGATGTACTTTACTATATTTTCTTGTAGACAGCATGACAAGCGTATGTAAATTAATCCGAATCATCCAATGTCAAAGGGCTTGCGTTAACGTATTTTATTCATAAATATGATAAAGTTAATCGTCTTCTTTGATATCTGCTACAGTATTTTTGAACAACCATGTGTTTCATTTTAGGGAGACACTTAATTCTATTATATTACATCTAGTCAGATAAAATAAACTTTGAGGTAGATTACATTTTAAATATGTTAATATCGTTTCTTTCTTTCATTCATTATTAAAATATTGATTTTTAATTATAGCTGTCCAATCTGTTTGATTGACATGCTACATATTAACGATTTAGATTATTTCTCTTGAGTCTTTTCCAGACTAATTCATATAAATAAATAACTGATGATATAGCTATTATATTATAAATTACAAACTAAGTCTTCATCAAGGCCTACTAATACATTGAGATTGGGGATTAAGTACTCGAATGCCATGTATTACTTATACACCTTTGTAGTCTTATTTTGAATAAATGATTCTACTTTTGTATTATTATTATTATTATTATTATTATTATTATTATTAGCACCGCGTCTAACTACCCGTTCGGGTTATACGCACTTTCGATAATGTGTAATGGTATGGTTGTTTTGAGATGAAATGGAGGACCTACAGTTTAACGTGGAGTCCGAACCACGGTGGAGGCCTGGCATTCCGCACTTTCACAAGAATAAGATGACTACTTTTGTAAATTATCCTTTTTTATTGTTTTTCATTAATTTCCATTTTGTTTCCGCCCACTCTCTTCCAGCTTGTTGTAATCTCTAGAGGTTAAAGTTTGCGGTGGTGACCAATTCAAGCATTCGTGGAAAGATAATAAGAAGTAAATGGTACGTTGCACTGCTCAGACTTTTTCTCGCTTTTGTTTAAATACATACATTATTAAAAACTATTAGGATTTGTGAAACAAAATATATTACACCACAGATCAGAAATTAAGTAACTTACACTAAATCCATAGAATTAGGAACAGGGAACACTGTTATAGAAAAATTTAGAGAAGAAAAGGAGAAACACCTTGGTCCACAAAATAGCATAGGAATAAAATTCATTTTCATAGACTTGAATTAAAAAGTATATAATATATTATTTTGATTATAGCTCAGAAATTTTTGGTTTTATAACATTTTGTTTCAAATAAATGTTATCTTTAATAGTTTCAGTATATCAAATAGTTGCGGATAAATGATTAAAATTGGAGAATTTTCCACATGTAAAGTACTCTCAAAGTCATTTTCATGATAATATTAAAATTGCCATATTTTTATAATAATAGGCTTAATAATCAGTGTCTAGATATGAGTTTTAATTAAAATAGATATTTAATTCCAAAATTCCCTCAGGACCTTATGAAAACTCCAGATACCAAGCTTTAGCCCAATCTCTACAATAATTTCAGTTCTTGACCGAGATACAGACAGATGGCATTGCGAGGAAAAAAAAAATCATTTTCAGGGGGCCATGTTACGTCGAAATTAATCAAAATATGGCGTTTAATTTAATTTTTTTTGACAATCACATTAACTTACTTACTCTCCAAGGTGTCTAGATTAAATAAAAATGAATATTATTGAATGAAACAAAGAGTTTGGGTTTTTGATAATTTATTTAGCTACAGATCCATGACATCTATATTCACAATAGTTGGTACATTCATTTATTAGTATTAGGCTGTGCTGTTATTGCTGGTTGCGTTATTTACAGCTGAAGTGAGGGTGTTATTAAAAGCAGTATATGTGCTATTGGCTTGTTGGATACCTGATGGCAATTGACTTATCGCACTATTCTGCGATGGAGTCAATACAATAGTCCCAGCACTTTGCGTGGAATTTGCCGCACTCACCGATGAATTAACTGTACTAGTCCCAGCATTCAACGCACTTGTTCCTGTATTCACCGCCCTTGTTCCTGTATCCACCACACTTGTTACTGCATCCACCTCACTTGTTCCTCCATCCAACGCAATTGTTTCTGCATCCAACGCAATTTTTTCTAATACCTTCGGAATTAGTTCTAGAGGCACCGCACCTGTTGCGGTATCTAAAGCTGTATTAAATATTGAAATTGCTTCATTTGTTCCCGTACTAATGCCCGATTTTATGGCTGGTAAGAAGTTATAAGTCATCGACTCTTCAGAAGTGGCCTGCTAGCAAGAAATGCAAAAATGAATATTTAATTCTCTTTCAATACAATATTTACAGAGGATTAGCCACAATGGATTAAGGAGTTGTTTAACCTTATAATACAATAACGTTGATAACTTTTCGATTGTAAAATTTTGCAGCCATAAAAGAGAAAAAAACTAGATCAATTCTAGTAAATTAATTAACGCATTGATATTTCTAGAAGTGAAATTCTCTAATAATACATGCATATTAAAATCCAAATTATAGTTTTTAAGTTCATTCATCACAAAGTTTATTAAGGGCTTATCTTAGTTGCATGACCAGATGGATCTACTCACACTTTGAAGAAGTGTTGTCACCCTAGCATGGTGAAGGGATTGAAAAATCATAACTCCCTAAGTGTAAAGTTATATTTAACTTCAATACTCATTTAATATACACAACATTTTTTTACTAAGTGTTGCGAGGTATTGTTTTAACTTGACCATTATTCATTTCATCTCTGCGTCTTTCTGTCCTTATGCTCAGATGATTTTTCTTTGATAGCAGACATATCATTTTTGTTTCAATTTTAAATAAATATGGCAAGGACATTCTTTGAACTTTGACATGATGATATATTTTACAAAATAATGTTTACAGTTAAACTTGGCAACAGCTCAAAATGTTTTTTCTCACTATTTCATCTCAAGTGATTTGAGTTTAAAATTTTAAATAGTTTATCCATTTTTGAAGGTATATTAGTTTAAAGTTGTATTTACATATGTTGTAAGATTGACTGGTGAACAATAGTTATTCTATTTATAATACTATACTATTAAATATATTTTGCATTGATTTTTTAAATAACTTGATCAACGGAGAAAAATATCTATTTAAATCCAAGGAGAAATTATAGGAGATGTTTCAACTTGAAATCCAAAGAGAAATATTGATACTCTAGGGACGATAAGACTATTACATCCTTATTAACATGTAATGGTATGCTTGACATGTTTGAATGAAGGACGTGGTATCAACTGTTCACAGAAATACTCGTTGAGCTGATTCAGAAATGTTAATTTTAATCTAAATTAAGATGGTAAACTACTAGTCTTGTATATGGTAATTATGTTTTCTTGTAATTATGTCGATAAAATAACTAAAAAGCGTAAGAATAGTTCTAAAAGAAATTCGGAATAAAATTTAAAAGAAATAAATATAATTTCTTTTCTAGACTGAAGTCATCTTGTAACAGGAATTCTTGAATATATAAAATGTAATATATGATAGTTTGTTTGTGTATGCGTGTTGACGTTATAACTACAAACACAATAAAACTAGGAAGATAAACACTTTCAATAGCTGATTAATGAAATACGAGGTGTGCATTTTTAGAGTTTGTTTAAACGTTTATATCCATTGAACACTTAATGCCTTAGACCCATGTTTCCAAGCCTGGGTGGTACCCCTCCACCCCCCACATACCCCAAAGGGTTTTTGGTATTCAGGGGAGCAGTAAGGAGGAGAGGAGCGGTGATTAGGTTTTTATGGATGTTACAACTATAATTTTATGTTAATAATAGTAAGAAACAAATTATTTAACGGAAGGTTCTTACATTTATTTTAATATATTTAATTTACAGTACCTAAGATTACTAATGTTTATAAATTTTTAACATAATATATGTTTCAACGTGTATCTTATTCATGCGGTTTATAAGATATGTCATGAAAAAAGTACGTATATATTTACAATTTAAACAGTATACCCAATACCGGTAATTATTTAGTTTGAAGTAATTAAATATGATGGTACTGTACAATGTAACATGAATTTGTAGCTAATATCGCTGAATTTAGCATAACATTAAACCATGTGAAATGGATGGGAGAGGGAAAAGGGGTAGCCAGTATCCAACGCTAAAACAGGTAAGGGGCAACTTCTCTATACTATGAAACCACTGGTAAGCGTTAACAATAATTATTAATAAATTAAAAGTTGCATAAGTTCTAAGGGAAAGCTGAGGTGGTGCGATTCCGGCTATATATATATATATATATGTTTCAATCTCAAAGATTATATCATGTTATCACCAGTGTATAATACTTAAAAGGGGGAAAGGGGAAAACAACTAACTAATCATATTTGTTTATTTAATTTAATTGTGATTTATTTTCAATTAAAAGTTATAACCAATAATAAATTTCAACTTTATAACTAGAAAGATTTCACAAGAGCACAAACCCCAACTAGATAATGTCGGTAACCCAAAAATAGCATCAGTAAAAAAGCAAAATAATTTTAATACTTGCTAGGATATTGCTAGTATAGATTTTGGTTAAATGGATTTTGCCCATATAGTGTATTGTTTGAATAGCATATGAAATATTATTAAAAGTTAAATTACATTCTTTAATCGGTATATTTTTTATAAACCTTTACTTAGACATTTATTAATATTCAACAAAAAAATTAAAATTTAAGTTTCAAGAAATGAATGACGTCATAGTTTGATAATAATAATATTTAGCACCGCTTCTTACTACCCATTCGGGTTATACGCTCATAGTTTAATAGGCCTAAAATCAATAGTTAAAACTATTACATTTTGATGCACACATCTATAGTTTCGTTATTTATTCCAAAATTTACAAACACAATTCTAAGAGAGAATGATTTGGTCTACAGCAAGTAAACTTTTGAGGCTTTAAATTAGGTGTATACAATATTGCACTGAAATTTATTTTTGTAAATTTGCGTGGATAAGTTAATAAAACATTTACTAAAAATAATTATCCTATATCTTACAACATGATAAAATATATAAAAGTATTATGTTATAAATATTCGAGACTCATCAGCACCACGAAGACGACCAATAAAGCAAAGTACATCATATTGTAAAGGAGATGTCTGTGTTGGTTTCAGTTGTAGATGATTGAGTGATTTACCAGAAATAACTTTCTGGTTTTATACCATGAAGCACAGCGTCACACATACGCACTAAACGTTCCAATATTTGAACAGAAGGTTACTCTCGAAATGTATCCTTCAGTTTGTAAAATATGTTTTGTTTCCTTGAGATGTCTTATGGAACTGAATTACTGGTCAAGATTGTATGCTAGCCCAGGGTAGGTTGACACAGGTGTAGAATGAAACTATATTATTGTTTATTTAGACCGAGATAAATTCAATTGACGAGATGTTTCTTTTAACCAACTATTGACAATAAACATGAACCATATCGGTGGGCAAGCCAACGTCAAAATGGTCTAGTGAGGTTTGCCTCTGACAGGGAGGTCGTAGTTCGAGTCCTTTGGAGGGTGTTTATCCCTACATGTTACGTACTCTCCTACTCTCTAAGTAAGTTATATACTAACTTACACTCCTCGTACTTTCACTACCAGCGCATTTAAGTGAGAATATTCACTACGACGGATCAGCAGGGAGACGCCTTGCAAGAAACAAATTAGAGATGGAAGTGTAAAGCAGTCACATTTATACATTCAGATCATTGTAATGATTTTAACGGAAAGTTATGTTTCTATTAATTTTATAAGTTTAATAAGTTAATTAGGGATTAAGTATCTATACAGGATGTTTCAGTGAAAGTGGGCAAAAAATAAACAGGACTTAGGGGACTCTTTCACAAACATTTTGAGATAGAGAATGCCTGGTCTACGAAGAAAGCTAAGTGCCTGAATATAAGGGGGAAAGCCTGAAGGCTATCTCTTATGAGGATATCCCAAATCACTTGTTAATGAGACCCCAGTGGACACAGACTTGGAATTGGTTGCCAGGATTGTCATCACCTGTGACGTTATTCGCAACACGCGTGTGATATTGAAACGGTTGCGGTAGAATCTAGTACGACGATGTCATAATTGCATTGGGATTAGTGACCGTCATTTTGAGCAAGTGTTGTGAGGGACAAATTATAGGTTTCCTCCTGTTTCTCAATTATATGCTCTACTGTACAGTTTTACCTGTACGTAATGTTACAAATAAATGTAAATAAATAACATGTAATGATTAGCTGTAAATAGACCGGACATCAGTTACAGTATTAGACATGTTTATGCCCATATCCCCCTTAGCCGGCTTTGCACGTGACACGTTCCCCATCTCAAAATTCTCGGGAGAGCAACTCCTATGCCCTGTTTAATTCCTTAACGCTTTCACTGAAACACCCTGTAGTGACGTTGTTTCTAACACAACTGATTAATTTGGGTCAACACGATTCACTACCATCTTGGCTTGCGATTGAAAGTTTGTTTATAAAGGAAGTGTACCAGTATTTTTATAGGGAGAGTGAGTAATAATAATTTAGGAAATAACACTTCAATTTATTAAAATTGTATAGGAACTGCCCGTCCCAAATTGTATATTTTATTATTAGAATGATACTTTAAGCCATTAGACAGCTGTATGGATATTTTTATAACAACGTATTACTTTTCATTGATGTTTAACTAACGTTTATTCTAACTATAACATATTTTTAAAATATCTACAATCACCAAAGCTTCTGTTTTTTTAACCTTAGATAGATAAATCCACTTATAAATCTCTGAATTTGAGATTGGATTAACATTTATTCATATTATTTAATCCACTGATTCCCTAACTTTTATATGACCCGAACCAAATTTTAGAACGACAAACTTTTGCGATTTACTACATTATAGCATTCATTACTGTTTCCGGCCTCTGGCAGTTTTTAATCCAAAACATATATTTTCCACTACCGGCTGGCTAGTCCTGTCGTAGGCTCATATTCCTTATAATATAACTTAAGACTAGAACAGGCACAAAATATAATCCCCAGTCGTTAATTTATCAATTTGAATAGGTAAAACCACATTTCACCAATGATAAACTTTTGGCCATGACGGGAATTCAACCCCTGGTCCCTTAGGTTAGTTGATAGACATAATACTGACTGAGCTAATGTTCACTTTCATGACCTACCTAGTTTTAATTAACATAAGTGAGCGTTAAACAAATATCACAATCATTAATTAAAGTACATTTAATATTTAAAACCCAATAATATCCAGCCCACAAACTTAGTGAACAAAGGAAAGTAATTCCCTACGCACGCAATCTTTGTCTAGAAGCGATCGTAATATAGACAAAACGAAGTAATATACAGTGTTACAGAAACATATTAGGACAAAGAGCTCCACATATAAATAAAATGATGGAATATCCTTTGATTGGACCTTAACTTTAATACCTTGAGCAATGCTGTAATATCTGTAACCCATAACATAGTAACACATATTTTGATGATCATTTTTTGTGTTTGAGAGCAGTGAACTAGGAACATGTGTTTAAATGTAATGATTTATTGATGTCATGTAAAATAAATATTACAGCAGACTCTGCTACAAGAACCTATAGAACTAAATTAATTTATAAACATTACAAATCATACATGAAATAATTTACTTATACAAAGTCTTATATATCCTTTTAATTAACCTCTGATATTTTAATTTTCATACAACAAAAATAAAATGTTTACACCTGGATTGATCTTTATACCTGTGTACAAATATTCCGATGGTTTACCATAATCAGAAGGACTTTATTTATTATTTTTTTAAATTCTTCGCCCCCTGCTATTTTCAAATTCTAACTATAAGATATAAAAATTTACTATATATTATTTATCTGGTTTTGTCAATCCACATTCCTACCCAATTTCAAACTTCTACTATACTCAATTTTGTTTTCTAAAATTTTATCATGCCATACCTCCATTTCCCTACTTCCTCCACTTACACTCCCTTCGCCCTATTCACTGACCATTGTTTTAAATCCAAAAAATGTAAGAATATTCTTTTTGATTGGAGTTGTCTCACTACATATATGTAATATTTTATTTCATACCGTGTAAGACATATTTATTTTATTAGTTTTTAATTTTTCTTTTTGGGAACACCTTCATTCCAATTTCTGGTCTTTAATTCATACATTAAATTATTTTACATAGTGTAAGGGATTGCTCTTATGTATACCTGATAAATATTAATCTTTACCACATTAATAACTAGGTCTAGATTTTTATATAAGTTTTAGAAATCTCAAAACCCTCTATTTCACAAACCCCCCCTTATACATTTTAAATATTAAGGAATTGTTTAGGTGTTTGGCGTAGTTCAATTACATTCCCATCTTTTAATAATACTACCTTAACCACCACCTATATCGTTTAGTCCCACGAAAAAAAATAGAATAATAGAGTTTTATATTTATTTGGAGTGGTACATTTATCTTCCTTCCGACTAATACCATCCTTGAAATTAGTTTTTTTCTATATTCTTCTTAACATTTTGAACACCCCCTTCCTCATCTCAGTAGCTCAAATTTTGAAATTTCACATGTTGGGAATTGTTCGATCAATTTGAGTGGTACTTCTACATGCCTGCCTGTCAAATTTAATTTTATAATTCCTATATGAGGTTATATATGTTACAGGAAAGTAGATTCTCCAGTAAGAGTCGACTTGGCCTAGGAAAAGTCGACTCTTACTGGTATTTTTTGTAAAAGTTGATTAAAATTGAAAAGTGATCAATTCTGATCAACATTGACAATTCAAGGTTGACTGTACATAGGGAAAGTATACTATCACTACCTTGAGTTAGTAAAAGTTGACTTTTTTCAAGGAAACGGTCTATTACCTAATAAAAAACAAATAAAAAAACCAGCTATTATTTTATCCATAGGGACTTAATTTTATTAGATAATGCTCGTGGGACATTTACTGAATTGAGACCTGAAAAAAAAAATTATTATTGACATCTAAATAATTTAATATTAGGGCCAGTGATAGAGACCCTATAGTAACCTAACCTAACCTACAAAGAAAACAACAGTAAACAAATTGAGTTGGGATAGACAAAACAAAGATTTGCGCAAAATGTTGCATGTGGAGAGCAACATCGCGGAATCAACTTTTACTAAACCACAGCAGGCCTAGTTAACTCTTCCCATGAAAAGGTTAAACGGGCGAAAAAAGTGTGAAAGGGGCAAAAAGTTATACGATGAAAAAATGGTTAAAGAATTGAAAAGGTCAAATTGGCGAAAAAGAGTAAAGAGGTTAAAAGTTTAAATGAGGGAAAGGGTTAAAAGTTTTTAAGAAATTAAATGGGGAAAGTTGTTAAAAAGGTTAAACGGGGAAAACGGATGAGATGGTTGAAAATGTTAATTGGAGGAAAAAGGCTTAAGGGTTAAAAAGGTTAAACGGGAAAAAGATAAAAGGGTTTAAAAGGTTAAATGGGTAAAAGGGTTAGAAAGGTTAAATGGGGAAAAGAGTTAATGGGTTAAAAAGGTTAAACGGGGAAAAGGGTTAAAGGTTTAAAAAGTTTAAAATGCTGAAAAAGGGTAAATGGGGTAGGTGGGGTTAAAAAGTGATAAAACAATTGTGATTAGATCCATATTTTATCCACTTTTTTAAGGACATAACCCTAACGGATAGTACGATCTGGTGTTAAAAAATCCTTTTCTAACCTTTTTGCGCTATTTATCCTATTTAATCTTTCTACCCCAAAAAATCTTAACCTCTTTGTCCTTTTTTTACCATTATTGCTGCTCTTACATTTTAATCCTGTTTACACCTGACCCTTTCTACTTAACCTTTTTTGCTTTATCGTTATCTTGCAGGTAGAGAAAGTATTGGGATCGTCGAGAAAGTAAAACTTAAAATTTTGATGAATGTTGACGTTTCATGACCCACCGGTTCAAAAGAGATATTTTGGAATTTTCGTCTGTCTGTACCTCGGACTAGAGCCTAAGGTATTTTAGCGATCAGGCCAAAACTTGGTGTCTAGGGTTTTAATAGGGTTTCCCCGAAGAGTTTTTGGAATTGAATATCTAACACGAAAATTTAGTGTAGCTTACTGAAGGGCGAAAATAGAATGATTCTATTTTCTCAAAATCAGCTCAAATGATTTTGATTAACTTTCATTTCTTACTATTTATACATATTACAATCAAAATGTCTACAGTCAATATTTCGGCAAAATGATTCTTATTTTATATAATATCTTCGTAACTCTTTAAAATATGAAATTATTTATCATTTAAAACCTGTAGATCCATTTATAATAAATATCTTTATATGAAATATAAATACACATCTATACGTATATTTTAACTTAGTTAATTTTTGGCTGGAAGGGGTAGAATATAATTTTTTTAAATGAATATTACGGCTATCTATCCTTAACTTCGTTCTCATTATGAAGTTTTAACATTTGCAGGGAGGGTTTCAATAAAAATAGTTGATTATAAAGCGAGGACGGTTGATATTTCGTGTTATGGGCCAGGTTTTTACAGTTTTTATATTATTTTTTTCGCATTTAAATGAAATATTTTCTAATAAAGACTTATAGTTTAAATTTCTTCATAGAAAAATATCCAAAGCTCTTGAATGCATGTGAAGGATATCCTAGAGTTTGATAAGCACTTTTTATCTTCATTTAAAAAACATATTAAATGCTTATATGCTCATGACAGATATCTAAATGTGTTGAGATTACTACTCATAGAAAATAATAATGTATGTTTCTTCTTGAGAAATATTTTATATATTTTACAAAAAAAAAAAATTGTTACAGTGTAAACTGCAAAAACATTTAACCTTGCCCTCCTCCTCTTACAGTACACTTTAAATAATACAATCCAAGGCAGTCAGTCAGTCGTTTAGTGGTAGGCCTAAAGCCACAAAGCACGCCATTGTCAAGGAGTCTTCACGGTGTGGGGGCGGTAAATCAGGATCTACTTAGAGCTGGAACATTAGTTTGAAAATTAAAATATGATTGATTTAGTAGTGTACATCTTTTAAATCGATTAAAAATTAATTTATTAGTTAGGTTGGCCGACAATTCACGCTCAAGCTCCCTTACTTGTTGTAATTCAGAAAAACTATAATTAGAACCAAGCACCGGGTGATGACAAGCATTAATCATAAATTAAACAATGGCTCTACAAGAAGGTGCGATACTGAATAAAAAGGCATTATCCAAATATTAAACTTATTAAATTGAAATTCGGTAGATGTATTGTTTAGAGCTTTGAGGACTCTAAAGATTTTAACATTTCTTAAAGCATCTAAAAACTTTCTAATAATTAAAATCAAAATAAGATAAAATATTATTGTGGCTAGAACTTTACTTAGTAATAGTTGAAACATGTTGAAAGGTATAAATACTATGATAGGCCTAACTCGATAAACAAAGATAAAAGGGAGATAACGATGTTTTATAAATAAATGGACAATGAAAATACATTACTAGCGGGAAAACCATGGCGAGTAGGGTATTCGAATATTTATTTTAAAAATGGGAAATATACTTGTTCAAACATCCATCGCTAAAGTAAATATGTCTCTGGTAATGATTGATAAAGATTAATTTATTAGCTTAATAATAATAATAATAATAATAATAATAGTTATATGGGATACCGTGGAAATGATTTAAGTCTAGGTGTAAAAATTTCTAACAAGTACATAATATTAAATACAAGTAACGTTTAACCCTTTTAAAATTCTTTTAACTATATTTTCACAATCGTTTGAATATAAATATAAATTTATTCATTCATACCAGACTGAATGAATATAGTTTGGTTGAGTATCAACATGTTGTGTCAGAAATAAAAATAAGATATAGATTTATAAAATACTGTTATACTAAGAATGTGTTATGAATGTTTTATGGAGGAATTTATTTGGTTATTATAATTTGGTGACAAAATTAGTTTTCAATTCATTTTGGCACAAAAAATATGTTATTTCAACATTTATACCCACACATCAAGGCAAATCTTGAAAAAATATGAAAAGGTATATTTTTACGTTACGTGCAATAATATTTAATTTTAAATTCATGTTTCTTTGTATTTTATATCAATAATCTATAAAATAATTAAGATTTGTTTTTGGGCTTTTAAGTCATTTTTCAAAATTTACTCACGTTTTACGTGCAACAGTGTTTTATTTTAATAGTAATTTATATAATTTATGAGTATCTTCATTTACATATTCCAAATGTATTTATTTAATCGTGTCTGGACTACTTCAGGTAGTTAGATTAAACTTAATAGAACAACTAATTTTTAGATTATTTTCAGGAATTCATGATAGTGTATTTATATATATATATATATATATATATATATATATGATGTACACGTTACATATATATTATATAATATATGTAATATGAATATTATTCTATGCGTAGAGAATTGTTCAATAATCTCCCCATTGTATGGCAAAAATCACAGATTTTCACTACACATCCATTTATATAATGAAGAGTACAGAAACTGTTAAGTATGGGCTACTCAGAAGGTGTTCCATCATACGGGGCTCTCTACAAAAGCAGGGGCCGTCATCCGGCTGACTTCATTTTATGAAGTTGTTCTTGCATGTGGCACTGAAGTATGTTGAGTTTTTTTTCTGGTAGCTAATTCCAGTTATGACCATCAGAAAGTTTTTCTCTTTGTTTCCCATTTAAAATGGCATTTTCTTATAGCTGCTGTTCCTACTTTGTTTCTTTGGTCGAAGCTTTGGAGGCTGCCAGCGAGTGTGTAGACTTTATTGAAAATTTCAAAAATTCCAATTGGGGTCCCCAAACTGGGAAGTCTTTAGAAAAATACAAAGTTAGAGAAAATCTTGGAGACAATAACTCAAGAAGCTGATATTTTGCAAGAATTATATCCCGTATCTCAAAAAGGTACAGAAATACTCGTTGGACTAAGATTAAAATGGGGGAAGAGATTCCAAAATATCAAATTTCAAAAACCTCGATGTACAAAAGACTTAGGAAGCTTAAATATTTCAATAACAAATCCCCTAACTAAAATAATGTGTGGAAATGCTTGGTGACAGAAATTTCCCAAGAAGCTATCGAATAGAGAGGGAATTTCTAAAATACCAAAGTCGGAAGAAAATAAAAGTCCAGAAAACCTAGGTAACTGAAATTTAGCAAGAAAGTAGCACATAACCCAAATGGGTAGAGGAAATTCATGACTACTGACAGTTCTCATGAGTAAGAGCACCAAAATGGGAGCGTTTCTAAAATACCAATTTCTAGGAAATTCCAAAGCCCAGACAAACTTACGAAGATTAAGTTTTTCAGGCTGGTGAACCCCGACCCAAAACAGTTTAATATTAATTTAATGTGATTGAAAATGTTCCATGGTGCTCCCCAATATTGGTGTTTTTACAAAAATACTAGTCGAAAAAAATCTCAAGCCACTGAAAATATAGGAAAGTTATGTTTTGCAGGCCAGCAGACCTTATCCAAAATGAATTCAAGAAAACAAGATGAAAGAAAATTTACCTAGATGAATACATACATGATGACAGTAAATTCTCTTATGGGCCCCTAAACAAGGGACGAGGTTTACAAAAAAGTATAAGTCAAAAAAATGTTGTGGGGCCCAAAAGATTTAAAATCTGAAATTTTCCAAGAAAGTTGCACCTAACCTAAAAGGGTGCTAAAAGTGTATATTGGGCAGCCTGAATTTTTGTAGATTCAAATAAACAGTGTCGAAAAAATCTCTAATCCCTGATGACTTAGGAAGTTCAAATGTTTAATGCCTTCATATCTTAAGCTAAAAAGGTGCAAGAATAGTTGTTAAACTAAAATTACTCTTGAGGCACCCATGTTTGAGGGCTTCCAAAAAATAAAGTTAGAAAAAATTTCAAATTCTGGCTCTAAACGGTATTAATGAGAAATGTATTAAAAATAAAGTAATAAGGACTATATAAATTATATTATTTTGTAAATATATTTATTCGAATCTTACCAGCAGAAAAGTGACGACCAAGGATAAAATAAAATATTTCATGTTGAACCTGTGTTTTGTGTCAGTTGGTTTAAGTTGTGGACTGTGGACAACGAATGATTTACAAAGATTCTTATTCTAGTTTTATATCTTTATATACTATGTCGTATAGTATTGAACACGTACAAAAGACAACAGCTTCGTGCCATACAAGAGCGGAACAGAGAAGATTACACATTCAGTGAGCTAACTGACATACATTGTTTACATCTTTAATGGGTTATGTGCTGAGATATCACGTGACCTTTAGTTGGCTGAGGCACAACATTTTATAGTGCCAATACCGTCATCTAGCAGTAACGCCACTGGAATTCTAGGAAAGTGCTCTACACATCAGGTCAAACTTCAACTATTTTAAATTCGATAACACCCTAAGAGGACATCGCTGACCATGGGTAATTTTTAGCAATTTAGTTGTAACTCACTTCGGCGGCCCCATGGTCTAAGATGATACTCTCTCACTAGACTGCTTATGACGGGGAGATAAAGTTTCGAGTCTCAGTCGGATGTACTGAGGGTGGTTTTATCAAAGTAGTTTTCAACTTTACCACCCCCCAAATAATGGTACACTTCCTATAAGATATACTTACTTAACCCTAAAACCACTAGTATAATTAGTACATAAACGTATAACCCAAAATGTTAGTAGGACGTGGTGCCAAAAAGGTAAATATTTAAAAAGTGTCGCTATAGCATCATCTTATAACCCATTTCATTTTGGCACTCTTACTCAAAATCATTTTATATATATTTATATATATATATATATATATATATATATATATATATAAAATATATAACGTTCATTTGAGAAACTATCTACATCAACTAGGTCTACCTTAGAACTGGATTCTACTTTTAACTAGTTTAGGGCCTGGACCACACAAGTGCAAATCAACTCTGCTCTTGGTATATTTAGAGTCCAATAAGCTTTGCCTTCTTTATTTTCTCCATTCACTAATTATCCAATAAGAAGACAAATGGTTCCTCCACAATTACTTCACTATTCTCACTTTTTCTTTTGCCAAACCTAGAGAATTTTTTTTAAGGAAGTAAATATAACTTTATTTAAAATTTCAAATATAAATATCAGAAAAAATGTTATTACTAAACGTATTTCTTATTATCTATTAATTAATTTGGAGTTTGAATGTTCCTGTGAATTTTGATCTTACATTATTATGTTATTTAACTAGCAATTAATTTGCCCGGTTGGAATCTTTTATGTTGAAAATGGTAAAACGAGGTAAATGTACCAAAATATTCATGGGGGTGAAAAATAAATCTAAATAAATTAAAAAATAAGTGTAATAAATTGTAATTAGGTTCACACTGACATTCTAACTACATTGTTTAAATATGGAAATATTTACTTAAAACTCGTAATATTTGTGAAACTAAATAATATGCACTAGCAAACCCAAACACAAACTACGGGATACTTCATTAAAAGGTTTTTTTGACTGTTGGTTTTATATTTTATAATTTTCATTTTAATTAATTAAAGTCCTCATGTTTCTATTTGGAACAATAAAAAATATTGGTATTGGGTCTACAAGAGTCAAAACTTTGTATTAAAATTGAGACTTTTGGTTAAAATGTCTCACTTTTTATTAGAGGTTGTACATCTTATGGTTATCCATTGTTATTAAATTCTTAATTTATAATTTTTTACCAATAAAATAGATAAATATTGATATTGATTGCTGTACAAACATTTCCCCTAAGAGGTTAAATGAATAAGAATTTCAACTTTTTGAGAGACTTACTTATTTTTCTTAGTCTATAGCATTATAGAGTTATTGCGTTAAATTTAGGTTGTATCTCTGTACAACTAAAGTTCACTAAATTGTATTATTATATTTTCCAATATCTTATAAACTATTGGTTTTATAAATATATATTTCAAATAAGAGTATTTTATTTTTATAGATTTACAATTGCCCCGTTTGACTGGTCGCTGTTTCATCCTGTAGGCTAGACAAGCTAGCAAACTTATTGTTCACTTTTATAGCCTTCGACTGCAGAACTTCCTCACCCGGCCTGGTCCTGAGATTCCACTTGAGTTCAGAGACTGGCTCAAAGGTTTTATCGGTTTCTATTGATAGTATTGGATTGGTGTTGGATGGACCCCCTTCCTGGCCTTGGTCCTCCATTTCTTCATCGTCCGTTACTTCAACGTCTACATCCGAGTCGGAGGACATTCCCTAATCTTGACGCGTCCCACGCGGTATACCACTATGCCCGACTTCAGTCGCACGGAATATATCTCCAAATAAACAAAATAAACCTAATTCCACTCGTTGTAAAACCAAAAATACACTCGACTGCACTGGCACAGGCTCGCACTGGCACTGACTAAAAAAGACGATGTTGATGCTGAGACTGTTGATGTAGATGACTGTCTGCATAGTAAAACACAGAGAAAAATAAAGTGCTTTATAAGTTCTGCCCAAGATCATATCGGTGTACTTTACAAACGTAGTAAACCTCCATTTCAATCCAAATATTATAGCCAGCAGACGCTACACTAGGGACTACATCCAGCAGACGCTAAACTAGGGGCTACATCCAGCAGACGCTACACTAGGGGCTACATCCAGCAGACGCCATACTAGGGGCTACATCCAGCTGACGCTAAACTAGGGACTACATCCAGCAGACGCCATACTAGGGTTTACAGGAACGTAGAGGATTGGAAGAGTTAGCGGGAGGAAGCGGGTAAAGCCGCAATTCTCCATTTTGAACGTGTTTCGTATTAAAGGAGATTTCGTGACAGGAGGGTGGGATGAGGTTTGACTTTGGAGGAGAGGAAACAACCCCTTTTCGAGCCGAGACACCCATCTTCCATAACCCACCATTTCTTTCACACTCACAACCCCTTTATACACGTGACGGTATAGTAGTAGTACCCACCCAATATCTTGCTCGCACAACTCTTCAAAAACACACACATACAGCTTCGTCCCCTCCCCCCATGTTTCACAACACGTGGATATGGTATATGGGAGTAAAATGAGTTTTGGTGGAAAAAAGAAATAAACTTCAACCCTCTTTTTTTTTCTAGAATATTTCCCTCTCGCTGATTTTATTTTTATTTCTTCATTTTAGATTTGTTCTTTCGTTGTAGTTCCAGGTACAAAAAAGTTACTACGGGGTTTTCTGGAGAAGTTACTGGCAAAGAAACATCCGCTTTTACTGTATGGTAGTTGAGTTGAACTCGTATGCTAACCAATTTGATAAAACTACTTTATATTAAACGCTGTTCCGGGGACGAATAGTATACTCTAAGGTGTCACTTTCACAATACAGGATGTTGGGAAACTCAACGCCCAAACTGCACACATAGCTGATTAAACCAAAAGTAATACAATATACCTGTAAAGTTACACTCGCCAAACAATGCTAATACCATTAATTTAGTGTCCAAAGTTTCAGTGCACAGCGCCTGGAGAGCTAAGCTTTGCAAGAATGCATGTACAACATGTTGCATAGGAACTAGGTGTGTAGCACTTCACATGTAATAATGGTAAGCACCTTCTGTGATGTACTGTTGATATCACCATGTGAAAATATTTATAATATATGTTTGAGCTTAAATTTATTTAATTTGTTTTGGCTAAAAAAATATCTTGCTATTAAAACTTCAAAAACACTGGTCTATATTTGTGTCCCCTACGCAATCACCTTAATGTTAGTATTTTTTAAGTTTTTAAGATTATTTTTGCTAAAATAATTAGTAGATTTGGCTATGTTTTTGATTCTTAGTTTTCTTGAGAGTTTTGGAATATATATTATGGCCATTGCGTAAGATGACATAACTTTTCTCTTCATTTAAAAAAAGTTTCTGTTTTATTGTCACAATGCTCATGACAGATTTTCAAACACTTTTGATATTACGGGATAAAATGATAATATGATTTCTACTAAAGCATTAATCTATCTTGGGTAAGACAAGTTTTTAGTCTTAAGAGCTGCTAAAAATACAGTCCCAAACTGGCGTTCCCTTCCATTTCACCTTAAATAAAATGTTTTCCCCACTAGTTGTCCAACTTTAAGAAACACATGGATGCAAATCACGGGATCTATTTCCTACTTAGTTTATAGAGACGAACCATCCTGTAGAAAAAGGAGGGCGTGAGCTACGTCCCATGAAAATCATATTTCCTGTCAGCCACTGGAGGACTTTATACCTATAAAAACCTATTTTGAACAATTCCATTTGAAGACGCCGACTATTCCACACAGATTGATTATAGCTGGAAGGAATTCCGTCTCTGTGTCTATGGTAGGGACAGAGAAAAATAAGAGTTACAGGGGAGCAGAATAGAGGAAAGAGGGCGAGTCAAAGCAAGACTATAGGGGTAGTAAAGGGCTTTGGGATATCACGTTATAACAAGAGAGGAGGTAAAAGGATGAAATTTCTCGTTGAGAATTCTAGGAGCATCCCGACGATGCAGAGTATTTTTACTGAAACAGACCCTTCCTCCTTTCGAATAAAATTAATAGTTAGAGTGCAAAAAAAAAGTATTTGGATATAAAGAGGAGAACACACTGAAAAAGCAGATGGACCTACGAGCCATGCGATTTTTTCTTCCAACACTTCTGTGCATGGAATGGACCAAGTACGCATCGCATGGCAGAATGTTAAGGGGAAATTTAGTAAGAAATTTAAGAAATCTTGTTTAATTTTGGACGATGATGACTGAATGAATGAGTATTAAGGTTGAAACCTTGATAAGTTGAGTGATTTTATTAAGACATATATTACCATAGAAGAGAGTTAGTTTATTAAACTGTGGGTCGCACCCAATTGGTAGGCGGGAGAGGAGGTCCAGGTGAGGTGAAGAATGGTTTTATCCTTGGAGCCATTGTTCAGTCTCTTTGACTTGGTTAAGTTTGGTTTTAAAATAACAAAAAATTAATTTTATTCATTGGTTTTTGAAGAAATAAAAGTGATTACTTTGTTTGTATCTAAATAAGTAAACGTTTTTCTTGTGAATGATGGCAATCAGCACTATGATATTGCATTTTGCAACTAAAGCTTAGATTATCTTGGATTTCACAAAAATAGTCTTGTATCTGAACCATCTCTGTTTTAGCCATACACTCATTCTTCCCCTGGCCAGGTACCGGACTGTACAATATGTTTTAACTATTACATTTTACGATGTTTAATACCGTCATAAATAGATATATCATTAAACCCATAATACTTAACAACATATATTTTAATGACTTTCTTATAAAATGTGCATAATCATAAGTTTTCAACAAATTCAGAAAAATTCTTACTAGAAAATATTGTGATCAATGCAAACATAGCAGGATTTCCTTTTGGCTTTATTAAATATCTTTCATTGACCATTTCACAAACTGGGAAAAAATTGTATTAATTTTGCCCATTTCATGAACTGGAACTTACTACACAATCTGCTACAAACTTAACTAAATTTCTTTATAAGATATATTAAAATTAACACAACCTAACTTAGCCTATCTTTTAATTCTAAAACGATTAAAAGTTAAATCAACTTAAAGACAAACCTTTTCTTCGCTGTCCATTCCCCAGACCTGATAAAAACTCATTCATTTCATGAATTGGGTAACGATTGGATTTACTCAGTTCATGAAATAGCCAGTCATGAAATTGACAACTCAAACTCAACCCAATTCATGAATCGGATGAGTTTTTTCAGAATCCATGAAATGGAAAAGTGAGGAATACAGGTAACGGAATAAGCAGAAATTTTCCCAATTCATAAAATGGGCAATTTAACTTTTATGTGTAGCGTATGTAAAGAGTAACCTTTTACTACTTCTGGTCTTTGCACAACTTAATACCATCAAGGGACTTTTGAATTTTTGTAAGTTAAGAAAAACAACATGTGTGGTATAGTTAATGTTTCTTATTGTCTATTGTATAATTTTTAAATACTAAAATACATTCAAGAATGCTTCTTAAAATTGTTTATAAGGAATTGAAGACCAAAGAATTATAAGTGGGCCATAGACCATTTTCTTGATTTACAGGAGGATAAAAACAAAGTTTATTTTTGCGGTATATTTTACATTTAATGTAGTTATCTACTCTATTACATAATGTTTATGTTTTTTGAGGTCACATAAACTGCTTAGTTAAACCAAATACACATTAAGAATACAAATGCATAATGAAAATAAATTAAATTGGTCCTGTCAAAAGTTGACTGCACAGGATTATAAGTGGGCTTATTATTTTCAGAATATGATATCTAAGTGGCATTATCCACACTAAAATGCATTAACAATAGTTTCGGCTATCTGTTTCATTATATAAAAAAAAAGCATAGTATTAAAAGTGAGCTTTGTAGAACGGTGTACTTATATAATGCACTTTATAATATATTAAAGCATTATTATTATTGTTATTATTTTTATTATTATTATTGTTATTATCAGCGCGTCTTACTACCCGTTCGGGCTGTACGCACTTACGCTAATGTGTATTGGTAGGGTGATTGTGAGATGAAATGGAGAACCTACAGTTTAACGTGGAATCTGAACCACGGTGGAGGCCTGGCATTCCCCACAATCACAAGATGTATTGTCAGAGGTAAAGGAAGGGTTTGGTAATCAGATAAATTTGTGCCGGGACCGAGGACTGAACCCCGGCCGCCTCCACACAAATTTGACACCTTACCCCTGGACCGCCAGGTTACCCTAAGGCAATATTAATCTGCTTTAATGTAATATTTATAAAGAAATACTTATTGTCCGTTAAAAAAATAGCATGTAATTACAATGATTTTAAATTTTAGATGGGTGTTTGTTTGGTATGTGATGTAATTAGGAACAACACTCATATTGGCTTCTTGATTATAAGTCCAATTATAATTCCAAGTTAAAGCAGCACTCGTATTGGCTGCTTGGCACTAAACCCACTTATAATTATTACAAGGTATCTAGGTCTTAAATATAAAATTGAACATTTACAGCATTTAAAGCGGGTTTACAGCCATTTAATGTCAAATTTGAATTCCCCGCAAAAAAGTACACAGAATGGTGGAAAAAAACCAACCTCATTTTGGTCAAAATGGTCAATAACGGTTTATTATTCTCAGATCTTCAATTATTTAGAGAATAAATGTCACTGACACACTAATACAAAGCTTAGGAGGACGAAAAAAGTATCTTATAGCTAATTTATTTATGGCGAGCGTTATAATCTAACTTCAGCCAAGAAACTTATTCCGAGGAATGAATGCGTAATTTGGTCGGCAGAAATATCAACCTGATTCAAATATGGATGGAAGTATTTCATATGTATTATTTCTTATTATATTAGTAGTGGTCTTCTTTATAAGCTACGTTATATGTGACGGTTTCAATTAGAAGATCCCTGTGGGAAATACAAACGCTTTGAAACTAAACAATGGAGTACTATAGACATTTTCTTTCTTTAGTAAAAATAAACGTGTAAACATATTTAATTATTTGCAGGATGGTTATATTACATTCTACCACTATTAGTTTAACTTATAATATTTATTGTGTTTAATATAAAATTATAAGTATTGCATAAGCTATATTTTTATTTATCTATTAAATATCTGCCTCGGTGGTCTTCTGGTCTAACGAGCTACTCTCGCAGTAGCTAGATTGCCGATGACAGATTGATCGAGGTTCAAATCCCGTTTGTGAAACGATGGCATTTTTTCCAAAATGGTTTTCCACTCTCTCTCCCCACATAAATTCTGGTAGGCCTACACTTCCTAAGAATTTAACCTCCCTATTACCTAAAACTATTAGCGTAACTACTATATTCGTATAACGCAAACGGGTAGTAAGACGTGGTGTTAAAATAAACTACTGGATATATTAATATAATAATATAAACATTATTTTGATAGTTTGATTTGATATTCAAATTGAAAACATTTTACTATATAGTATTTATTATCACTACATCTCACCATCTGTTTAAGTATTACGAATATATGATACTTTCTCTATTGGGGTGGGGATGGGGGAGGAAGCATTTTAGAGGTAATTTACCCGCATTTGTGTGGAACGAGAGTGGGAAACCATTTAAGACAGATAAACCTTGGTTGACCCGATTGAAACCAAAATCTAGATATCCCCGTGATCTACAGGCCAGTCTAACACAAGAGCGATGCCTTAGACTATTTGTCCACTGAAGTGGGTAACTATATTATTCCTGTTATTTATAGGTATTTATAGTATTTATCAAAATCGACCGCTGAGGAGCACATGACTGGAACCAAAATTGTTAAAGTTCACTTTTTAACTCCGGGAAAGTTTCTTCCTATATCGAATCCACCTCAGAAAAGCAGTGTTTCTTGCTCTTTTTGTTCATCCAAATATTCGCACGCTTTGCACAAATTAATACTAATGCGCTAAAGGCTGTAAACTGTGCGACGCATCGGAATTCACGAGGGCCATTGCAAAGTGCCCGTCATTACTTTTACCTCTTAATATAAACAGGATCTAACCCTCTTAAAGGGACTAATACTGGAAATAACGCCTTGATCTCATGAGATAGTGAGAGCTGTTATCCAGTTTAAGGCAGCATGAAATTAAACAAAAGTTAATATCAAAGTTTTTAAGTATTTTTATCATAGTACATTTATTGGCCTTAATATATTAAACTTATTTCAGTAGATACATTTAGCTTAATTTTCTACAAATTGATATTACATCTGTTTTTGAACATCTGTTATGATAATTGAGTAAAATTTTTAGAATTTTCAAAAATTCATATTTCATTATAAAATACATTATCTTAGTTTACAATTTAATGTATCTGCTTGTTGTAAGCCTGCTCAAAGATAAATTATATAAAACATGTGTTTTTTTTTGTTCAAACAATCTGTACAGTTACTTGTTTGAACTCAACTTGAATCTCAAATTATATTCGATTAATTTAAATAGACAAATACCTTTTTCAATCTGAATTACTATTGTTAAATAATTTAATGTGTATTAAATAATTATTGTTGGTTCTGTGGAATATTTTCCCCACTTTTACTTAATTACTTTTTGGCATTAGGAACATTGAAAGTTAATTAATAAACTTACAAAAGAACGTCACCTATCTTTTTCTCGAGCTAGTTCTATCCAGTCTACATCATTACAGTCTATCCCTATCTTGAGCTAGTTCTATCCAGTCCCCATCAATACAGTCTATCTCTATCTTGAGCTAATTCTATCAAGTCCTTCTCCTTACATGCTAGCTTTTTAGAGCCATTCTAAAGCTATCCTCCCATTTGCGTCTAGTTATTCTCAATCATCACTTAGTGATGGGTTTGGAAGTCAGTACCTTGAATATGGTTCTAGATTCTCCCAGTCACGCTGCATGTAATGTTTACCGTAGTCCAAGGTTAATTATTATATGAACAATGCCTTGTAATTAGTACGTAATATGGAACATCCTCAATAGGTAGCCTCCGCCACTCCCCAGTATTCTCATCTTTATTTGGAACCAATATATTCCTAAGCACCTTGTATTCGACCACCCTAAATCTGTTTTCGGCGTGTAAGGTAAGAAACCACGTTTCAATCCCATTAAGAACAGACGATAGAATTGACCATTCTTAGGTAGAATAATTAATTTTGAATTAAAAAGTTTTATCTCCACTACTACAGTGTTGTGTACTACAAATCGAGTAAACAGCATCTAAGAGATGTAGGCTTACATATTTTAACTAAATAATATCCAATGGTTTTCTTTAATATAGGATATAAATCAACATTTGGCTTAAACTAACAACATATCTATGCCAGTTCTCAGTTCGTTCACGTGAGCCGCCACAGCTCACCCATCCACTAAATTATTAGAACAACCATATCAACTGAAATAGAATGTTGGCACTGAGTTAAAAATAATTAGGAAAATTAATACCACATTCATTGGAATACGACTGATTTATTTAGCCACAGTTCTTAGACATTTTAATTCAAAATAGTTGATACATTCATTTCTTAAGAATAAGCAGTGATATTAGTACCGGTCATGTTTGAAGAAAAGGTCTTGCGTGAAATAAGGTTCTCTCTAGCAGCATCGAGGGTGTTATTGGCTACTTGATGTCGGACGTCACATGACTCTTCATCAAATTTGCCAATGAGCTTGCCACATTGACTGATGAATTAAACGTCCTAGCCCCGGCCCTTGTCGATGTACTCACCGCACTCTACGTGGCATCAGTTGATGTATTCACAACAATAGCCCCAGTATTTGCTAAGCTAGCCCCGCACTTTGCGATTTACTCACCGCACTCTTCGTGGCATCAGTTGATGTATTCACAACAATAGTCCCAGTATTCACTAAGCTATCACCGGCACTTTCCGATGTACCCACCGCACTCTACGTGGCATCAGTTGATGTATTCACAACAATAGCCCCAGTATTCGCTAAGCTAACCCCGGCACTTTGCGATGTATCCACAGCACTCTACGTGGCATCAGTTGATGTATTCACAACAATAGTCCCAGTATTCGCTAAGCTAGCCCCAGCACTTTGCGATATATTCAC
>CABFVX010006956.1:0-25352 GCA_902151425.1 Timema shepardi
AATAAAAGAGCATGTATGACTCGTTGTATGGATGTTGTTGAAGCGAAGGGAGTATGCAAGAATAGGGGAGTGTGGAGAAAGTTTGTGAGGATAGCGTATATACGTTTTTTTAAAGCTTTATACACAGTTTATAGCTATAAGTGAACGGCGTGATTGATTGGGTATATATATTATGTAATATATAAAAATATATTTATATTGAATCAATATTTTTAAATGTGTACAATTAAAATAATTCAAGAAAAAGTAGATTAATATTTATTGAAAAATCTTTTAATGTACTGTACATTACATTATAGTTTCATGCATTCTTACATACAAGTTTTTAACACAGCAAACGAAGAATATAGCCTAGTTATTCATTCATCTATTTTTTCACACAGCTACAGCGGTTGTCCAAATAAATATAGTTCCTGGTTCCATTCGTGGCTGCAGCGTCTCAGTGGTAATAGTTGCAGGCACCAGGGGTACGTCCAATTCATTGAAACATAAAATTAGAAAGAAACATTGGATTATTAATTATTCAATTAAATATAGAAGAATACTACTCTGCTGTTGTAGACTAACATGTTACGATCATTAACTATTATAGCTAATGGCTTATTATAAACATTGTGTCATTTGAGGACTAGTTTCAATAAACTTGTGAAGGGAGAGTGGTAAACAAGTTAGTGGATGGAAAATTCAAATCCTCTAGCTCCTCGAATACTTAAAGATATTCTAGATTCTGTTTTTTTATATTGAATTGGAATTTGTTTTAGAGCTTTTATACTGCCTATTGGCAGTTTATTCTAACATAATTATGAGACAAACTTAACAACCAGATCTCAGATCATTAAATTATCACACAGCTTTTTTACAGCTGCGTTTTACTACCTATTCAGGTATATACGCTTATGTACTAATTACGCTAATGGGGTAGGGTTGGGGAAGGTTGAATTTAGAGTAAGGGTACTCGCATTTGCGTAGGTAGAGAGAAAGGGTGGGAAACAATTTAGGAAGAACCTCCCTCAGTACATCCAACCGGGATTGAACCACGATATTCCCGTAATCGGCAGCCTAGTCTTTTGCGAGAGTAGCACCTTACACGAGGGGGCCACTGAAACGGGTATCACTTATCTGGATACATGAATGCTTTAATGGAGTGTAATAGAAAAAAAATTTAACATTGAGTTTTATTTCTATGGCAAATAAAGAATTAATATAGTAAAGTATGTCTCATATACGGACCTACTTACTATTAATATTATTAAGGTAGGGATGTAGGGAACTCGAGAAGCGGTAAGTAATTTTGCAATTTTCTATAACAAATCATTCTTTTGGCCAAAATAAATGAAATCTTTCTTCAGTAGAAACATAGAGTTTCGTTTTCTTCACATTGTTATATCAACAGTTGTAAAATATCTGTCATGAGCATTAGATGACAAACTTTTTAAATGAAGAAGAAAATGTTGTCATTAAATTCCAGGACACCATTGACAGAAATTCAAGAACCATTGAGGTCACTAACTGAAGAAAATTAAGCTTTATGTTTCTATTGGAGATGTATTTGACCGATTCTAACAACAACAAAAGTTTGATATGGATACTGCAAAAACACTTAACTTTGCTCTCACACTATATATTCACGCATTAAGATTAAGCTGCCACGATTAGTGAGTGGTTGGACACATTATTTATACATCTTATTAATTGTTCTTTTTAATTAAAATATATCTGCCTCCTGTGATTGACATAATCAGCCATCATCTTTTTCAGAAATAATTCAAACAAAGTTTTAAAGATTGCTTAGGAAAGATTTATCTTTGTGTCAAAATATGAATACAAATGACACTTATATTGTCATAATCAGAAGCGGGAGCTGATTGGAAAAACGGCATATGTTGAATTTATTTTAAAGATTCTTTTTTATTTGGGTTTTTAACGTCCACTTTTCTTTTATCATCAATTGAAACATGACATTATTATTATTATTATTATTATTATTAACACCGCAACTTACTACCCGTTCGGGCTATACGCTAATGTGCAATGGTAGGGTGATTGTGAGATGAAATGGAGGACCTACAGTTTAACGTGGTATCCGAACCACGGTGGAGACCTGGCATTCCTCACATTCACAATATGTCTTGTCAGAGGTGAAGGAAGGGTTTGGTAATCAGATGAAACATGACAAAAAACACTTTACCTGAGGACAGTTTAGGCGTTGAATGTATATATATTATAGAAGTCACCAAGCAATGTTTTAAAAAGTCTACGCCAAACAAATTTTGGACTTGATGCATTTATTATGTTAGAAATCCAGGTATAGGAGGTTTTTTTTACTACCAGAATACTACTACATAGAATTATTCTGGTAGATAAAAAGAACTTCCAGACTTGAAAACCTTGACAACTCAAGAGCTTAGTTCCATATCCCTCCACTAGAAACTTTTCTTTTCATATTCGACAAGTGACCTCGAAGGGTGGGTTTTAATGCATTCCTCCCCCCTCCCACCTACTTTTGTTAATAGGGAAAACAGTAACTTGAAGGAGTGATCTTCTCTTTTCTCAATAGACCGGCGACCTCGAAGAGTGGTGTGAAGAAGTAGAAGGTGAAACAGTGCGCATGTTCTCCCACTCCTTCCTTCTTGCCGTGACGTCAGCTTCGGGGAGTCGGGTAGCTGAAGACGGAACAACTTGAGGGAAACAATCCAATTATACCACCTATTTAGTGTGTTTAAATGTTTAAAATTAGGAATCATGCCAAGATTGGCAGCAATATTAAATATCTTATTTTTCTGAAGGATGAACTTAATAAAAGAAAGTGGATAGTAGTATGTAAGAGGGAGGACAAATTTAATCTGAAAACTTGTAAACAATTTTCTCTGAATATATTAACAAATATAATATGGTAATGTTTGATGCTTTATAAATAAATTGTACAAACATTCATTAATATATTATCATCTATAATTTAATAGGGTTCTTCAAGACTTATAATCGCCGTTAATCCAGTCAATATCCAAAATCATATAGAAGATATTTTTAAATAAATGTGTTTGTATCACCATGTATTTTTACTCTTTTGATTTATATGCATATTTAACTACGAAAATATGATAGGGGGAAGATGGTTGAATTTAGATTAAATGTAGCCGTATTTGCGTGGAGGGCGAGTGGAAAGCCGTTTAAGAAAGGGCCCCACTTCCGGGATTTGACAACTGAAGTGGGTACATATATTAATTAATTTTGTTAATATTTTTGCGTAAGGTCCTACTATTTTATTAGCATTAGTAGACCTGTATTTATAAAAAAATTATAATGTGAACTCCTTCTTTTTACCTGTTCAGGTAGTCCTCATATTTATACTAATAAGGTAGGAACTTGCGTGGAGAGAGGATGGAAAACCATTTAGGAACAACAACCCATGTAAGCCCGGTTGGTGTTTGAACCCCATCTCCCCATCTCCGACAAACCAAACTAGATAAGACTGTTGACTCTGTACACTTTCCCGACGATGTGGGTGGATAGATATTCTGTTGATGCTTATTTTATAAAAGTGGACAAACATATCAGATTAAACTGCTGATTTATTATTAAAGTTTAGCAATACTGTAGCTTGTATTTTATTACTAGGAATTTTCTCTACTTTGTCGTTTTAATTCGAGTGTATTATATTTTCATTGTTTCTCTGCCGTTGTTACAATTTGCCACCAGTTGTCAATATTTTAAAATTTTAGACATGCAATATAATAATTCGTATTCCTTACTGGTGGCCCACGAAGCTTCTTGTGAAAATAGCCTACTGTAGTAAAATCTGATGTTTTATCTGAGAAACGTAAAGTTTTTACTAGCGTGAGAATAAATCCATGAAAGCTCCAAATAATTCCTTCCTTATATTTGCTGTATTACATTGACTTAGCAAAGAGTATATTTTTTGTCAGAAAATTCGTTTGATATGTAACTAAACATGTTTAAATTATCACTTAATATTTCATTTACAATTAAATACCTTTTCTCATTTTTGCATAGATTTATAGAAATCATCCGATTATATTGCGGTTCGCTACTAGATTTCGAGGGTTGGCCTTCTGGCATGTTTAAGTTGAAAAATTCTGTCATAGATATACACCAACGTGGATTGATTTGGTTTTAACCGTTTACAAATTACATCCCACGTCTAACAACTTGTTCAAGCTATCTGCAGCTTCACAAGAATTGAGTACACTAGCTGTAAATAAGGAAGGTATATTTCAATGGTGGGATAATCGCATTTGCGTAAGACTAAGGTAAGATACAATGTCAGATAGCCACACTTAGTATATACAGTCGGGATTTGAGCCATGGCATTGTTATCGATGGTTCAAACAAGATGAAACTGATACCTTTGTTAGCATGATCATTGTTGTGGTTAATTGAATGTTTATGTTCGTAATGTCAGAGCTTTTTAACTTCCTTAACCATTGTTAGAATAAAAAGAAGTGAATTATTTATATATATGATATAATTATATAAATTATAAATACATGTATTAGCACCTCGTTTTACTATCTGTTCAGTAAGTACGCATATGAAGATGTAGTAATTACGCTGGTGAATTAGGAAGGTTGAATTTAAAGAAGTGTACCCGCATTTGCAATAATTATAAAGGTATATCCCCAGTAAAAACATGCCATACAATTTTATCTAGCATAATTCAAATGAGATTGACTCCATGTGCAGAGGAAATCAAATAATTTGTGATAATTGTGGATATCGACGAAATAAATCAATAACGGGTCAAATTCTTACTATTCGGCAAATATTAGAAGAAGAAAAAAGTGGGAACACAACATGACGATTCATCAATTATACATTGATTTTAAAAAGATATATGATCGAGATAACAGAATTATATTACATGACATTTTAGTTAAGCTCGGGATGCCCATAAAACTTGTCATGCTAGGTGACATATGTTTGATTGATACGTGTGGCGGGGTACGGGTAAGATGTTATTTATCAAATACTTTCGAATATACATAATGTGTTGAAACAAGGAAATGCACTTTCCCCATTTCTTTTTAATTCAACCTTAGAGTATTCTACTAGGGTAATGTAAGAGAGTAGAGAAGGCTTGGCGTTAAACAATACAGTGTTTAGGAAACGCAGATGATTATACGGAAAACACAGCTTGGGGACAATAATTTAAATATTATTTCGAACAACATATCATTTGACATGGTTAATGAATTTAAATATTTAGGAACAATTTTGACTAGCAGTAACAATATTATATTGGAAATTAGGGAAATAATACAGTCGGTAAATGCACGCTTTTACTTGGCCAGTAAATTATTGACATATTGCCGGCTTTCCAGGAATGTAAAAACTCAGAATATACAAAACAATAATTTTACCGGTTGCTCTCTATGGGTGTTAAAGATGATATCTTAACCTACATGTCGAAAACAAGGTGGCTAGGAATATATTTGGTCCAAAAAGATATTAGGCTAATGCGGAGTTGAGGTTACATAAAGAAGAGTTACATACTCTATATTTTTCACAATACATTGTTAAGATAATCAAGTCTCGTAGATTACGATGGGCAGGATATGAAACACGAATGGGAGAGTCTAGAACCTTGTTCAGGTTATTGACTGGCCACCCCATTGGGAAGACCTAGATGCAGATGGGAGAATAACAATAGGATGGACCTGAAAGATATAGGGTGTAATGAGGTGGACTGGATAGAACTTGTTCAAGATAGGGATAAGGTGTAATGAGGTGGATTGGTTAGAACTAGCTCAAGATAAGGATAAGGTGTAATTAGGTGGACTGGGTAGAGCTAGCTCAAGATAGCGATAAGGTGTAATTAGGGAAACTACATAACTAGCTTACGATAAAGATAGGTGGCGTACTTTTGTAAGGGTGGCAAAGAATTTTTGAGATTCTAATGTCATAAAGCAAGTAAGTAAGTACTCCTCCTCTTCATTTCCGAAACTATAAATTTGAAATTTTAAAACTTATTTGGTTATCTTAAATGATCTATCTAAGTGCCTATAAAATTTCAACTTAACCACATCAAAAATAGTGCTATACATTAGTTATTGAGATTTTATAATGTTCAGGCATCGTTCGGATATCTGGGACGGTCCATTAACACACATGCAGAGTTTCAATTTTCTACCTGCTCAAAAATGGCTTTTATATTAGCTTGGGAAATTTTCAGGAATTTTTGTAAGCCCTTTTCCCCCCTTATTTCCTGGAGTCACATTGAAACTTTTTATAATTTACAATTTGTGTGGAAGAAGAGTGGAAAACCATTTAGGAAAATCACCCTACGTGCACCCAACCTGAATCGAACCCTGATATCCCTGTCTTCGGCAGTCTAGCCGTAACACTAGAATGGCGCGTTAGACCACGCAGGCTCCGAAGCGGATCTAAAATAAAATTATAGAGCCCAAAAAGTCGCAAGTAGCCCAGTTAGGAAAGTCAGTAGCCAACGGATCCCACAAGTAGCCGAACTCACTAATTTCGCCGGTAACCCTGCGCCGAGCCGCCGCCTATATCTGTGCGCTCACCAGTGCCGTGTTGCTCTCTCTACACTGTACGGCTCCGTAAAAACGCAGCTAAAAACATCTCCCGTGACTTGGCGTGACTTGCTTTGACAAGATTTGTTGTCACTCCTAAATGTAGCTGAATAAAAAATAAAATAAAAAACTATTCCTAAGGGGGCTTACGGCACCTTAGCCCCCTCCCCCTCCGTAGGTGCGCCACTGCTTGCTACCATATTATTACGTCAGGAAATGTCTAAATTCCGAAAATATATACAAATATCGAACAACCTCCCTATAATATGATTACTTTACTTTGCATATTACTACCCGTCCTGGCTATCAAAATATTACGACGATAATGTGGTAGGCAGGCATAACTGCAAAATTCCCAAAACAATCCCATGTAATGTACAAAAAATTACTTATACGATTTTACGATCACTTTGATTAATTTACGATACCAGCGTTGAACGGTTTAGGGTTCTAATCCCTGCCATGTACATCGAGATGTTTCAAACCTTCACTTTTTATCGCGGTGGTAACACTACTTCAAAGGACTACTTGGCGTATAACTAGACGGGTAGTAAGGCGCAGTGGTAACAAAATGGACTATTTCACACGGACGGTTATGTACCACACGTCTTGTTGTCATTTTGTGTTATTGGTCTAAGGTCTCCGCCCTCCAGCCCTTTGCCCCTGTATTAGATTAGGATGGGGAATTTTTCATAGATATTTTTAATACACTTATTTAAGTGGTATTAGTGCACCAACTACATTTGCAGTGAGACGGGTTGCAAACGTCCAAAAATCCTGTGCTATTAAAGCAGTGGTTTGATGTTTAAATATAGGGCTGAGGCTCACGCCAAAATAGATTTGAAATATATAGATACTTCTCCCAAATGGGGTTAAAAATCTTTCATTTCAAGTTTTTTATTTTAAAAAAACAATGGAAAATATGAAATTAGATGATTTCCAGAGATGTTTCAAGCTAATTGTTGCAATTATGAAAACAAAGTAAATAGTTAAAACTGTAGATCTTGCCTTACTCTAATCAATAAAGTAGAGATGGGTTGAATTCTATATTTCTCTAATCCGAATTTCAAATCCAAATTCGAATCCTCAATTTTTTTTATAAAATGTGCAATTTTAGATGAAGGAACATGACTTATTATACTTAACCTACTGATGGTTGATTTTTTTCAAAATTTGAAATGTTTTAAAAATTGCTACAACGATTTGGTTCATAATGGGTGGCCTATCTGGTAAGTTTTTAAGAGCCTTTTCTTCTTTACTTATGGTTTATTTGAATTTTCCCATGTTTAGGCACTAATTGATGAGTTATGAACTAATGTGGTTTGATTGCCACGCGATTAAAAGCCCTTTATAAGGTTTATAAAAGAATGAGGTTTATTTATCTCATTCCTTTTTATTATTCGCCCCTGATTTGGGCCACGTTTTATATTATTATGTAATAAATACACATGTATGAAGTTGACATTCTTTTAATTCAAAATCTCTGTTTATTTCAAGAGAAAATAGATCATGTCGTCGACAAACTACATACGCGGCCGATAAGCAAGATCGTAGGGATCGCGGACAGGAGTTACAGTCCAACTGCATCAAGGACTGGTCTCCTAGTGAGGCATATAAAACTAGTGAGGTTCTATTGCCCCATCTTTCACATATATCTAATGCTCATGGAAGCTTCCAGAAGTTTATGTATAGAAAAATATAATAAAATATATAAAAAACATATGGATGGAGGTAGAATGTTCGAGAACAGGAAGCTGGCTCAAATTACCGTTTAGAAATGCATATTGTTCTTTTTAGGAAAGGAAGTTAAATTTATTTACTTTATAAAGACTATAAGTCGACCTTTTGACTCTACTGGTCGTACGTCATGCACTCTGACGTCATTGCCAGTGGCTCTTGTGCCTTCTTAGAAGAAGAAGTGCTTTAAGCGTCACGTATTATATTATATAATTTAAATAAAATAAGATACGTTTATAAAATTAAGACGATATTATTGTCAATGCTCTCAAATATTCTTTAGGGGAAAGTCAGTAATATTACAGTTTATTAGAATAAAAATAATGGTATCTATTTGTTTTTCACTAAATATTATTTTAATCGTAGTTTACTGACAACTGATTTTTCTTAACGTTTTATGTGTGTCTGAACCTCAAAAAGTTGATTTTACAATTCTCTCTGTCCTCATTAGTCTGTCTGTCTGACCCTGACCACTGATTCAAATTGGTTTGCTGGATTTTGTTCAAACTTGACATTTAAATTATATAATTCCACACCTTGGGATGTTTCTTTTATTTATTTTGACTCTAGCCCTTAAACTAAGTGTAGTTTACTAATGAGTGATTTTATTTAATTCTACATATTTATAAAATGGCTCTAACAATTTTACTTAAAATGAATATCTATGGAGTAGTTGACTTCCCAAATAATACTGTATGCTTGGTTTTGGGGGGGAAATTAGTTCATGGCTAGTTTACTGATGAATAATTTTTTTAAATTCAAAATATTTTAAAATGGGTCTAAACGATTTTTTAAATGTAAATCTGGGGAGTGTTTTACATTACAAATAGAACTGTGCACTTTTTTTTAAAGAAATTTATCAAGTTACTGATGACTTTTTAAATTTGGATACTAAAAAATGGTTCCAGCAATTCGGTTAAAAATTGTATTTAAGATTTTCTACATTTTATATACTTACATAATAATATTTGTTTAAAAATATCATTTTATAGTAGTTTACTAATGATCGATTTTTGTAAAATTTGATTTTTTTTTAAACATCTCCATTAATTTTGTTCAAAATTGATTGACTACCAAAATACTATTTTACAATATATAGTAATAATAATAATAATAATAATAATAATAATAATAATAATGTAAGTTTTTTTAATTATTTAATATAAGGATTGTTTACTTCCGACAAATTATAGAAAAATTGAAATTTTTCGAACTTGACCTTAAAGATTTAGTTTAAAATTGGTATCTGGGAATAGTTTTTAATGATACATAAGAAAATGTTTTTATTTTTAAAATTAAAATTAATTTAAAAGTAGTTAAAAATAACTGTTTTAAATATTTGAAATTAATAAAAATATTTTAACAATTTGTTTTAATATTTTCACTGTGTTAAACAAGATAATGTGTTTGTTTTTATGAGGAAAACTTAAGGGTAGTTTACTAAAAAATTATTTTTGAAAACGTTCTTTGTCTCTCTTATAAGGGAGATTGGGCGTAACCTTTATTTTATTATTTTTTCATCATGATCTAAATACGTTAAAATACAGTTCTGTATCTTATTTTAAACCCAAATTCAAGTTAGTCTTTGGTGTTACTTGTTTATTATGGTCAAAGTTGTTGTTAATGGTACAGGGCATGTGTAAATTAAAACAAAATAATTTTGAATTTAAGAAGGTAGACGAGATCATCTATCGATCTTGATATAAGTACAAACACATCTGTTAGTAATCTCGGAAACTAAAAGTGAGAAACAATATGAACGTAAATTCAAGATAGTAGACAAAGTTTTATATCGACCCTGCATTAACAAGCACAGGCGCATCTGTTGGGGAATACATAAACTACTAGTGGAAAATGTAGATACACGAAATAAGTATTTTGCTATGCTCCACGCACCAAGCGGCGACACTGGCAAACTATTGTATCAACACCAACATATTTTGTTTTTTGAGCATAAGGCGGCCTTGAGCTAATTTTACTTGATTCCATATATTTATCATGGTGGTAAGTTTCGTGTGGATCCTATGCTTGAGTAGTAGAAAGATATAATTCAATCGATACAGCATAGGTTATTAGAAGTAACCATCAAGCTATAAATACTTGGCAAACTGACCTTTCTTATTCGAAATAGTTTTTTTTTCTGAACTAGGTATAGTTCCGGACCTGAAACGTGCTGTGCCTATTCCTTTTGTATCGCAAATCAGACGCCATTATTGTTACGTCACATATATATATACGGGGCGTCATATTGCGGAATATGATCCATGCAGTGGCCGTCGGAATCTCATTGTTGTGGTTAATTAGTTGGAGTCTGCGCAGTAGGCGGGTCCTTCGCGGGAAATGGCAGTAATACGACTGTCACAGCGGACTAGTTCGTAGGGGTGCTAGTCGAATTATCTCTGATCGTAGTTTAGATTCGTAAATATATATACAAGTGTGGAATACAAAAGGTCATGGCTGTGGAAGATCGCGATACAAAGTAAGTATAAGTACTTGTGTTAGGATTTTTTTATTACAAAGATTACATTAACTTATGTATAATTATTTTGATCAACATGTTTATATCTTTGACATAACTTGTTTTAATGGAAAGCAAGTAGCTCGGAATTCTCAAATGATAGTGATTTTCTTAAATGTAGTAATTGTAATGTATTTAACAAATTGATTTAAAAAAATATATATTCCAGTAAGTGGTTTAGCCCTATACAATCCTTTCTAATCAAGGCCCTAGCAAGTTTTAGTTTTGGGATCAAACACCCCTCACAACCCGAAAATTTGACCAAAAAAAATGGTATCATAGTTGTTTAAACAAAACAAGAAAATAGGATTATAACAATTCATCATTTTAATGTTAAAGAAGGCCTGCATTAAAAAAAAAGAGTTTGTGATTGTGTTCTTAGTCAGGCAGTGTCGACGATGACAAACTATTTACAAATTAAATTAGTCCAGGTAAGTTAGCGGAAAAACATTCATTTCTTAAAATAAATTAACCATACACTTTCTCAGCGTGATAATTAGGAGAAAAATCGTAGAAAATGAATGTACATACTTTGGACTGAATAGGCTTGTAGCTTTTACGTTCAAAAAAAATATAATAAATGTGCCGAAAACTGGTATTTTCACTTTTAAGGTGTGAACATTTTTTTCCCGAAAAACACAAAATAGTCTGTGATAGCACTTTAAAAAAACGAAAAAAAATAACCCTGGTCGTTTGAAATCGGTTCACAACTTTTTTCAATAAAATATCAAAACCGCGAAAAATTGCCATTTTATGACATTTAATTACAGGGGTTGTAATTATTATAGAAACTTGTTTTAAGACTTAAATTGTAGCTCTTGTTGGTGCCTACCTACAATAAAAGTTTAGAGCAAAAATAATCATAACTTTTTGCGGAAATCGTGAGTATGTAAAAAAGTGTTCCCGAAAAAACTGCTCGGAAGCGGCCAATAATGGCCATAGAGTGATTTTTCAAAGCACTGTTTGTTCGCGAATAGTTTATCTACAACCCTCATATAGTAAAATTTAAGCAGAGTCCGATTTAATACCTAAAAAACGCGCCTTAATACCGAGGTGTTTGTTCCTCTCTAGCGGCCGGGCTTCGAGCGTTAGGAAAGTGGAGTATCTCGCTGAAATATTAGTAGTGGGCATATTATTGACGCGCAAGAAGCAAATGGCGAGTGGCTATTTTTGACGATTCACATAGGCATGGTATTATTTTCCATTAAAAAAATAATCGAAACATTAATATTGTCTCGGTGTTTTGGTAACATAAATATCAAAGTTAATAAACAAATGGTTATATTGTATATTGTTATTGTTATTTTTATAGGCATTGCATACAAAGTTATGGAGCCCGTTAGCACTAAATAAGAATTATGAAAATAACAATAACAATAAAAAAATTAATAACAATTGTGGAAGCGATAAGACATTGATTGAGTTAAGGAAACAACAAAACCTTTTAACTGGAAACTAATCGAACTGTAGTTCCGAAAACACTTCGCAAATGAGTCGGCAAAGAAAATAAGAGTGATAGGTTAAGGAAGAGGTCAGCTAGGCTAAGGAAGAAGTCAACTATCTGCCCTCAACTGCTTGTAGTTTGCGAAAATATAAACAACGACATATTGAGAACAGCCTACCTGGAGATAATTGCGTGTTATAAATATTGTGTTGTGTGAATGTTTTTTAGTTCTAGCTAATTTAGAGTGGAGTGTAGACTAGTGTTCGTTATTGCGTAGGTTGAACTGGTATACGTAGTCCAAATTCTAAGTTTGGTTTTCTAAGCTAACACTAATAATTTCAGTAAACGAACAGTCAATCTAGTCTATTCTAGTTTAAGTACCTAGGAATAGCCTTTTATAAAATACAAACATTTATTTGCGGTCAAAATTGATTACATTTAACCAGGTATTTGATTAGTGCTATTATATAGGTATTAATAATTTCAGGTATCAAATGTGACTACTGCAGATCACATGATTTGGCATATGGATGCATAAATATTGTTTTAAATAACTTTTATAACTGTTAAAAAAGTGTATTCCTATCTAAATCTGTCTGTAGACAGAGTCCTCGGAAGATCGGGTTAACAACCCAGGTCACAAACTGCCCCAACCTCTTCCCCCGGCCATAGGTAACCATTTTTAATACCTCTGTGTCCCATGTGTGTAAGAGTCATTTGTGTCAGAGATGGTGGAACCATATTTATGAAGGGTGGAGGGTTTAATTGAACAAAAATAGTTCTGGGGAACATGACTCCTCAACCTTAATTGGTCCCGGGGTCTCTCACCCAGTAAATTTTTGAGAATAAGATGTCCTTAAGCTATTGGAATAGTCCTTTCCATCAGCTGGAATTTATTTGGAAATTATTCTTTTCTAGAATCTCTTAGAAGTGATATTACATCAGAAAACCTTTTTGACATTTTGATGCCCATAGAAGATAATATCTAGAACAATGCTCGCCTTAATTATTTTTTTAAATTCAATATCTTATGAAGTTATATGATGAAGTTTGTTTTTAATTATATTATATTCGAGAAAATAAAAAGGGGTGAAACCACGGGGAGAGCAAATTTATTCCAGGGGGGATTATTATCAAAGGGCAGTGTTCCCACCCCTGAAATACCCCTGCCTAGTTATGTCCCCACCTAAACCTTAATTTAAGAATAGCTTAATATAAATGTTCGCAATTTGAAGGTGCTGGTGTTATGTTAGTTTTTAAATGTTAAACAAATTTATAAAACTTAAACCAATTAATCTCTGCCTTATCCTCTACCCGCCCCCCCTACCCCCCAACATTTTCGCCTGGCCACGGCCCTATTTCTGATTTATACTTGAAAGGGGCTGAAACATTCTTATCCACCAATAACCTCTTTAGCGTATAACCCGAACGGGTAGTAAGACGCGGTGCTAAATAAAAAAATTAATATAATAACCTCTTCAACCTTCGAATGCACACTAAAAACTCGCTTCTATAATAATAATAATAATAATATTTAGCACCGTGTCTTACTACCCGTTCGGGTTATACGCTTCGCTTCTATAGAACACGGGCTAAGGCATCTGATCTGGTTTGCTGGTGATGGAGAGATCGGGGATCGAATACAGGCCAGGTGTAGTGAGGGGTTTTCTTTAAATATCAACCCCCCCCCTCTTCCTTCGTGCAACTATAATTACATGTTATATCAATTCTACCTTCCTCGTCCCTATCACATAAGTGTAAATATGCGGATAGCTTGGACGAGTAATATAACATACATATAAAAGGGGAAAAGCTTACATATTTTACATATTACCATTCTTTAGTGGCGCACCAAGGGGTATTCCTCTCCCTTCTAGTCCCTTTCAAGATCTCAAATAATAATAAACAAAATGATATAAAAAGTAATGGAAATGTGCCAAATGGATAAGCTAAATTTTAAGACAAGGCTAACGACTTAGTAGACATTAATATTACCCCTACCCGCTTCGGTGGTCTAAAGCAACACACTCGCAGTAGACTAAACTGCCGATGATGAGAGTTTTGAATCTCGGTCGGGTGTGCTGAGGTTTTTTTCCATAGTGGTTTTTGACTCTCCTTCTATGTAAATGCGGGTGCACTTTCTCTAAATATAACATTCCTCATCCCTAAAAAATAGCGTAGTTAGTAGCCTACATAAGCGTAAAGAACGAGTTGTAAAACGTTGCTAAAAACAATACATTACCCTTAAATTATCAATAGTATAAAAGTATAGTACTAATAGCTTCGATACAATGAATGCCCCCTTTTACCTCAAAAAGTAGATTTTTGGGTGCATCACTGCTACGCCTGTAATATTTTATTTGGGAAACCACGCTTTATTTTTCATCCATTAATCGAGGAGTGCCCGCATTTTATTACGATTAAATTCAATCTGAAAAAATATAACTGTGTTCATGGATTGCTTAGGCTCCGGAGTATAAAATTAAAAGTTTTATCAATTTGTGGGTTTGTTTCGAGAAATTGTCACACTCGGTAATGAACTCAAGCGTTATCATCATAGTGTAAGCTTTTCAGAACTAGACGGACATAATAGTAGTTAATCAAACTGGTATCTCGTATGGCTCATTGTTATGTGCACATGGGTGGGATAAGAACATATTACGTAGCTCAAACCACGAAACAAAGTCCACTTTTTTTTTCTTTTATAAGTGGCATTTGTTAGTAACAAAGCCATTACTTCTGATAATTCTTTGCCATGAAACTTGAGTCGGTCAAGATTACAGTGGAAGCTTTTTTGTGTGCTCTTAGTTTAGTATACGTTGCAGCTATCCGAATATTTACACCGATAGTTTATGGATAGGGTTGTCACATTCTCTAAAATAAAATAAAGAGAGGCCCTTCTTTTTCATTGATGGCAGTAAGGTGTGTCTGTCTGTCTCGGTTGTTATTAAATGCCTATAAGCTACTCGCAGTTTTTATGTCTATTGGAATGAGGGTTTGAATAAAATAATTGCTATAAATGTGTTCAGAACATTTCCCAATCGCATTGGTAGATAAGTGGACGAGACGTCAAGCTCATATACTCTGGTTCAATAAAGTGTATTGTGACAATATAAATATGGGAGTCGAACCCAGGACGTTGCCTTTGAATTTGCATGACAAGGCTCTGCCTACCACTAAGTCGTTCTGGCTCATTTGGTTTCCAAGGTCACTTTTAACTAAATTTTATTGATATCCTTTGTTGTGTTTGTGGATAGTTTTGAGTGGCCTATATTTTGAGCTAAATTCATAGTCAAATTGAGTACGCTTCAAGTGTGGCGTTAAACTTAGTTAAATACGACACCTATCTATACCAGAATAGATTGGGCCACTTTCATAGTCAGGCTTAGTACGCCTCAAGTGCGGCTAGATACTAAATACAGGATGACACTTATCTAGACCAGAATAGAATGGGCCACTTTCATATGCGAAAGAGGCCCATTCCATTCTATTTAAGGTAAGTAACAATAATAATAATAACAATAATAGCGTGTCTCGGCTACGACAATATGTAGTTGTGTTTGCGGAAAGATCAGCCAGTATTAATGTATCGTTGCCCTGGAGACGCCCAAATGTAGGCCCTAATACTCGTACATCCTTTTCTTGGAGGCTTTTTCCATGTCCCGATGAGATGAGTGGATGATTATAGTGAACTTAATGGGGTAAAGCCAATACAAATCTCAAATCTAACTTAATCGCGCACATGCAATTTTAAGTCGGCCAACTGTTTAGTTGCATCATTGAGAGCTATTGACCCATATGTGACCGATTAAATAGTTTGTGTTTTGCTACAATTGGTGCAACTCTGAAGTCGGTGGCCAACTTTATCGTAACTTATAGGTTTTAACGTGTTTGCGCGTACATACAACGGGGGGAGGGGGGCTGACTTCACTATTCTCTTTCATGAGTCTAGGCCTACATTGAAGATAATTTGTATTTCAGTGAATAGTTTGCTTTGATTTGAATAAAGAAAAATGGATGCCGAAAGCTCTGTCATGAATCAGAAAACAGTTCTTAGAACTACGCAATTTGTGAGAGAAGCTAAGAATGTCTACTTTGACAAGAATTATTAATGCAAAAAAAAATTGTATATCATAAATAAATTACATTGTAACCAGTGTGGGAATATGTTTTCTTATCTCAACGTAACTGATAGTCTCTCCTGGATGGATGCAACCTCTCCATTTGGTGTTCTGATAGGTTATTTATTGAATGTCGTAAGAGGAGCAAATTGTTTCTCCCGTTTCAATTTTCTTTGGCGGATTACCAGACCAAATCTATGTCAGGACTGGTGGAAAAAGGTTAGTTGATAAACTTTTGTGTTGCATGTACGTGGACATCTCAATCGATCATCTATTCACTCGGCTGTTGTGCGCATAGCTATCAGTTGGCCGACTCAAAATAGCATGTGCGTGCGGGGTCTAAATAGACAACCCCTGGTAACCATGTAAATTATTTTCCTTTCCAGAAAAATCTCCCAAGACCTTTAGGTCAGCAGCCAGAGGCGCTGACCACTATATCATGAGACCTGTTGTTTAGGTAGGTTTTGTCTTACATTTAGTATAGCATCACTTGAGGCGTACTGAGGGCCAGTTTCATTGTCAGACTTAGTACGCCTCAAGTGCGGTTTGATACCAAATACAAGACAACACCTACCTAGACCATATGAAACTGGCGCATTCCATTCGATCTCATGTAGGTGTCTTGTATTTGGTACCGAGCCGCACTCAAGGCGTATTAAGTCTGGCTATAAAACTGGCCCTTTCACCAGGTACCAAAATTAGAAACAATGCCTACACTTAGTGATTAAATGGCTCCGGGCCCTGATTTATGAGAGAGCGACAGACATCCCCAAATAAGAGTTTCCACAAACTTAATCATGAATATTTATATGTATGAATAATATTTAAAAAAAAGTAAGTTATTGCCATTATTTTACAGACATACATAACTAATCACGCCGTTCTCTTATGAGGTAGCCAATAATCTGTGCATGTAGCTCATAAAACAACTAACTACTTAATCCATCCTCACAAACTTTCTCCACACTTCCCTATCCTTGCATACTCCCTTCGCTTCAACAACATCCATACACCCAATCATGCATGCTATTCTATTCTTAAAACTCTTAATGTTTCTCTTTTTCACACTTTCGTCTACAATATTTAGCCATGTCTTAACATGGTATACCCCTTTCTTTTGATCAACAGCCTCTACCTTCATATATTTGCTTCGTCAATCGATCCACACTCATACTCTCAACATACCCAAACCAACGTAAGCCACTTCTTTCACATTGACCTATTGGATTCCCTTTCAAACCTAACTCATTAAGCTCCCATTCATTACTGACTCTATTCACACGAGATTTGCTACATACATTTCCTAGATATTTAATTCTGACAACATTCACCTTGCTTTTGTGTTTCTATTGACAAACTCACGCTTCACATCCATAGTACAATGTTGGCGTTAACACATTTGAATACACTGGCATATTTGCCTCTTTCAATATTAATTCATTCTTTGCAATAGTCCACATAAATCCAATTAATCTCCGAGATACATTAACCCAATTGTCGATTTCACCATCTATTCTTCCACTTTTACTGGACATTTTGTCCAGATACATAAAATAATTCATTTATTCCAATATTTTTTAATTAATTATACTCAGTAGATAATCATTTCTTGATCCGTCCTTATAAAAAAATATCACCTTAGTTTTGAAAACATTTATACGAAGAGCCATCCTGCCTGACGCCACATTCAAATTATTTAATGCATTTTTCAAGGCGCTTTCACTCTCAGCTATTATTATGGCATCTTCTGCATATAGCACCACATTAACATTGAGCATTTGTACACCAACCATGTCCTCACAAGCATTCCTCATACCCACGACTACATTAAACAACTATAGAAACATAACACAACCTTGTCCACCCAAACGCACGATTTACTTCCTCCATACACCGCCATAATTACATTTACTAACCATGCATCTACACCATATTCTCTCAGAACATTCCATAACATACTCCTACTCACCCTATCGTACGCTTTCTCCAGATCAACACATGCACAATACACTTACTGCAATACATTTATCAAGCAGTTGTTGCTGCAATGCAAATATCTGGCCCATGCAACCTCTACCTGGTTTGAAACTTCATTGAACACCCCAAATATTGTCCACCATTTTTTTATACACCATATCAATTAAAACTCTCCTAAAAACTTTGCCTGAAATACTCAACAATCTAATTGCCCTATAATTCTTACATTCATTCTTACTGGGTTTTTCATTATTGAAAGGAACAATGGCAGCTTTCTCCCAGCCATTATTTTTCACTCTTATTAACTAAAAATAAACAAAATATTTATATATTTTTACTTTTCGCTATCTTACAGGTAGAGAAAGTATTGTGATCGTCAAAAAAATCGAACTCAAGATTTTGATGAATCTTGACGTTTCATGACCCTTCGAATCCAAAAAAGTTGTTTTTTACTTTCCGGATGTCTGTCTCTCCAACTAGAGCCGAAACTATTTTACTGATTGGGCTAAAACTTGGTCTCTAGGTTTTCCATAGGGTTGCTCCGAGGGTTTTTTGGAATTGGATATCTAACCCTAAAATTAAGGGTAGTTTAATGAAGGGCAAAAAGAGAAAAAGTCGATGTTCTCAAAATCGGCTCTAACAATTTTGATTAAGTTTCGTTTCAAAACATTTCTAAATATTCCAAACAAAATGGATTCTCTTAATATTTCGGCAAAATGACTTTAAGGGCTCCGGTCTGATGCGTAAATAATTTTTTTATTAAATCTCCTAAACTATTTTAGATATGAAATTACTTATCGTTACAAATATGTAGGTCTCTTTTTAATACAAATATTTTATAAGAAGCATATTTTTTTATAAAACCAATAACTTTCAAGCTATACGTAAATATATATATATATATATTTTTTAACTTTTTGAACACAAGAGATAAAAAAAAGTAATGCGACCGTAAAAGAAAATCTCACCTGAAATATTGATGGATGCCGACGTCTCACGACCCCCCAAACACTAAAAAGTGGTCTTTGCAATGACGTCTGTTTGAACTTAAGAATAGTTTAAGAAAGTCCGAAAAGGGGAAAAAATCTTTTTTCTCAAAATTGACTCAAACTATTTTGATTAAAATTCGTATCTAGGTGTTGATTAAGATTATAAATAAACTGGCTATTTACATTTTACCATGAAAATTAATTGTAGGGTACCTTAAAGAAACAGAAACTTCCGTATCTCCGCAACTATTTGAGATACTAAATAACTTATCGTTGCAAAATGGTAATACTATTAAAAATAAAAAACTTTTATATGAAATATATTTTTATAAATCCAACAGTTTCTGAGATATTGGCAAATATATTAATACAATTTCGTAAGCTTTAGTTGTAAAGAGATACTAAAGTTTTAAAGCAATAATTCTCCAATGTAATAAAATATAATTAAGCCTCTAAAAGTTTATGTTGTTTTTCCTTAAACCTTTCAGGAGAAATGTTTGTACAACAATGATCTATATTTTTTTTAGACTCAATAATCAATATTTATATTTTTTATTGGTCAAAATTTATAAATAAGGAATTTAATAGTAAAGCGATGGCAGAATATTTGCAACACCTAATAAAATATCAAACATTTTAACCGGAAGTTGAAATTTTAATACGAAGTGTTGACCCTTGTGGACACAACATTGATATTTTTTATCGGTCCAAACATACAAATGAGGACATTAATTCTTAAAAAACAAAATTATAAAATTTAAAACCTGTGCTAAAAAAAAGTTTTACACAAGTATAGTACAATTTATGCTTGGGTTTGATAGTGTATATTATTTCGTTTCACATATATTACGAGTTTTGAGTAAATATCTCCATTTTCAAACAATAGAGCCAGAGAGTCCGTGCGGAGTTCAGTACCATTTATTTTTAACAAATCTAATTTATTGTAATTACATTAGTTCCTTATTTAAACAACAGCTTTAACATTGAGATTTTAACAGTTAATTTGGTAAAATAATAATATTAATAATAAGTACAATACTTGCACGTTGAAATGAATAATACTTGTTTAATGTTGGGGCCTCCGATTTTCAACAGCCCCGTGCCCACCACAGCTCTAAATACGGCCTTGGATAGCTCAGTGGTAGGGCATAGACGCTCACACTCAAAGCTTCCTGGTTCGGTTCCCGTGTTTAGGTGGTCATTTTTCACTTGGTTAAATTGTATCCAATTATCAGGGGCTGATCTTGTGGGCAATCATTATTTACAGTATTAGTTTGTGTTATGTATGGCTTTCTGGCGACGGGGAGGTTGGGACTCGAATTCCGCCTGGCATACTGAGCTGTTTTCCCCTACATTTTTGCCACTCTCTCTCCCCGCAAATGCGGGTAAATTTATCTAAATGATATCTTCCTCACCCACGCCCCTATTGAAGTTAAAACACATGGGTATAACCTGAACGGGTAGTAAGACTCGATAGAAAAAAAGGGAATGTGTAGACATTAGGTTTAAGCATATTTTCGCACCATTGGGTAAGTTTATTCTTATGTCGATCCGACTATAGAGAAATACAGTAGATTGTGCCGAGAAGGAAAGCTTCCAGACTCTTCACCTCGCTCGTCGACAGTTTGTGACGGCCTTGAATCACTTAATCGGCTTCATCCAATTCTTGACGCAACGAAGACCCACGGGGCTTGTAGTATACTCCGCGTTGTGGCTGAGTGGTTCAAGAGACCGACCACAGGTCAACAACAGTGGCTCCAGACCTCCTCTAATTAACGGAACAGCCAAATTGTTAGTTTCTTATAAAGGACCGGCAAGGTACAGGGAGGGATTGGGGAAGAACAACCCGTTACAAATAATAATAATAATAATAATTGTTTAAATTTGTTATAAAGTTTTGGCGACTCTTTTAGTGTCGATATTAAATTATTGTGACCGGTATAAAATAGTAAACAGTCTTCTAATCTGATCAACGAATTACGTGTTTAGGTTCAATTTCATTTCACACACGAGACTAGCAACAAACAAATAAATAAAACCCAATTCAGTGGCCAAATGGTCTAACCAAGGCGTTACTATCGCAATATACTAGATGGCTGATGGTCGGGAGATCGGGGTTCGAACACCGGTTGGGTGTACTGAGAGTAGTTTTTCCTAGCAGGTTTTACACTCTCCCTCCACGCAAATTCTCTAAATTCAACTTTCCTCGTCCCTAACACAGAAGCTTAATTAGTAAATATGCGTATAACCTGAGCTGGTAGTAATACGCTGTGCTATGAAAAAAGTAGCCTAAATAAATATCACAAACATGTATTTGAGGGCTTGCGTGAGCCTCCCATGAATATATATTTGTTTGACCCACGAATTAAATAACTTAAGCTTCAATATTAATTCATTATGATAATAAACTATAATAAATAGTGATTTTCATACGCGTTATTCGAATACAATTTATATTTATAACTAACAATTTATTTGTGAATTAGTAGCAAAGAGTTCACGTACTGGTTGCAGTCCGCGAACCACCGCTGCTAAACACTAGTTTAGGAGACCTATTTTCATCACAGACGGTGCCTGGAAAATATAATAGGGCTTATAGATGGACCATTCTTAGAATCAGAGTTTGATTTTTGCTCCTCGATTTATTTCCATTTAATAAAATAAAAGTGTAGATTAAATGTACACGAATTTGGTTGGAAGGAAGATGGGGAGAAATACTTTAGGAAAAAAACTAAGTTGAAACGGCTATAGGTCTTATAAAGCGCGCAGTTTCCAGATCTAATCGATTAAGACAGATTGAAAATTTTAATATTCCAAACTTTACAAGTTACTCTTTATGGCAAAACATTTGAGGTCTGGTTAGTGTAAATTTTGTATTATTATGTTTGTTATTATTATTATTATTATTATTATACTAAACCCACTTTAACACTGCACAAAATAGCTTATAATGAGTAATTTGGTGATTAAATTCTATCCTGTTGAACTGAAGATGTTTTTTCTTGTCGAATAAAAATGGTTTGCCCTTTTTTGCCCATGCGAATGTGTGTGCACTTTCTAAAGCAACCACCCAACTCACCCATATCTTATTAGATTTCTTATAGTCGTTTTATAACTTTAGTTTTACGTTTGATAACAGAAAATTGATATGCATACTTCTTAGATATGTTTCAAACAAATCTGTTTTCTTTTTATAAATGTAGATATTTATTTGTTGAATGCAGTTAACGCGTAGTCAAATTCCTGGTGTTAGCAGGTAGCCCACCCATTCCATACCCGCAGTGGCGCAGGAACGTTTTTATTTGGGGGGATAACATTTTTAAGATTTAAAAAATACCAGGGAAAAGTAATACAGCTGTCCCTCGCACTACGCGAGTGATCGGTTCTGATAAATAATCACGTAACACGAAAACGCGTAAAGAAAATTGATCGCAACATGGGTGAGATAAGAATTACTCCAAAGGAAAAAAGTAAATAAAAACCTAAAACTTGTAAATGAATGCAATTTTTATTAATTTATCTAACTAGTACAAAACTATAGGTACCAATAGCCTACAACTTTTGTCAATCTTCAATCCCTGAAATTTGTAAACGTAATTTTTAATACATTTATCTAATTAATACAACGCTACAGGTACACTTACTGTTAATCTTCAATCGCATGATAAATTAACTGGATCTGGTAAACCTAGAGTATCACTCTCTTGCGCTCTTGGTGGCCCTTGGACTGCAGGCTCTTGCTCTCTTGAAGGCACTGGGATGGTAGGCTCTTGCTCTCTTAAAGGCTCTGGGGATGATAAGCTCTTGCTCTCTTGAAGGCATTGGGATGGTAAGCTCTGGCTTTATTGAAGGCCTTGGGGTGGTAAGTTCTTGCTCTCTTGAAGTCACAGGGATGGTAAGCTCTTGCTTTCTTGAAGGCCTTGGAATGGTAGGCATTTGCTCTCTGGAAGGCCCTGTGATGGTAAACTCCTGTCCTCCTGAAGACTCTAGAAACGGTAAGCTCTTGCTCTCTTGAAATCCCTGGGATGGTAAGCTCTTGCTCTCTTGAAAGCCCTGGGGATGGTAGGCTCTTGCTCTCTTGAAGGCTCTGAGATGGTAAGCTGTTGTTCTCTTGACGGCCTTTGGACGGTAGGCTCTTGCTCTCTTGATGGCCCTTGGACGACAGGCTCTTGCTCTCTTTAAGTCCCTTGGACTGTAAGCTCCTGCTCTTTTGAATGTGCTTGCATGGCAGCTCTTACTGTCGTGAAGGCCCTGGGTCATTAGACTGAATATTTTCAACTTTTTTTTATGAAATGGTCAAGACTCAGCTGACGGGCAGCATTCTTCCCTTATCTATAGAGTGCTTTGTACCAAGCCAAACAACTCAATCTTTCTGGCAACTTTGGCATTTATAGCCATGTTAGGATCATTCTTTTCCTTAATTCTAATTGCACTGTAAATGTGCTTTAAAAATTCAGCAATTTGTTTTGTTGAAATTGTTTGATAAGCTCAACCCCATAGGACTCTTCTTCTTTATCCTTTATGCCATTCTCCATTTCTTGAAGATCTTTATTGGTGAGTTATGTTGAGTGTGATTGTAGCAATTCATCCACATTTGCCTGGTTTATGTCCCAAAATTCAACATCTTTCTATGCCAATTATGTAATGTCTTGAATTGTAAAACTCGTATTCAGTATCAAAATCATGAGAATCGGAAACTTAAGGCCAAATATGTTTCCAAACTCCCTTCATACAGGACTGTTTAACTTCTGCCCATGCATCTCCAATGTTGTCAATACCACCCCCATCCCGCTAACACCAAACTGTATAGTAAAGATTTTTGTCCTAACTGGAATGTATGCGCACAAGGTCACGGCATCACCACACAGGATGACTGCGAAATTACAGCTGACAATGTATTATTTTTATTATTCCTTAATCGCGTTATAGAGAAAACGCGTAAAGTCATATCGCGTATAACGAGGGATACTTGTATTTAACAGTCCCAATGTGTACTTTTCTCATCTATTTTAATCATGCCAAGCATTAGAATTAATACACACAAAACAAATTAAGAAAAATTATATTTGATGTGGCTTAACTAATAAATTGTACAGAACTCCGCACGGACTTTCTCGCTCTATTGTTTTAAAATTGCGATATTTACTCAAAACTCGTAATATATGTGAAACGAAATAAAATACACTAGCAGACCCATGCATATATTGCCCTACACCTGTGTAAAACATGTTTTAGTACCGGTTTTAAATTTTATAATTTTGTTTTTAAAGAATGAATGTCCTCATTTGTATGTTTGGACCGATAAAAAGATCAATGTTGGGTCCACAAGGGTCAACACTTCGTAATAAAATTTCAACTTTCGGTTAAAATGTTCGACATTTTATTAGGTGTTGCAAATCTTCATGCCATCGCATAGCTATTAAATTCCTCGTTTATAAATTTTGACCAATAAAAAATGTAAATATTGAATATTGAGTCTAAAATGGATATATAACATTGTTGTACAAACATTTTTACTAAGAGGTTTAAGTAAAAACAACATAAACTTTTGGAGCCTTACTTATATGTAATTACATTATGGCATCGGATAATTATTGCATTAAAACTTAAGTAGTATCTCTTTACAACTAAATTTCACAAAATTATATTAATATATTTGCCAATATCTCAGAAACTGTTGGATTTATAAAAATATATTTCATATAAAAGTTTTTTATTTTTAATAGTGCTACAATTTTGCAATGATAAGTTATTTAGTATCTCAAATAGTTGCGGAGATAAGGAAGTTTCTGTTTCTTTAAAGTACCCTATAATTAATTTTCATGCTAAAATGTAAATAGCCAGTTTATTTATATTCTTAATCAACACCTAAATACGAATTTTAATCAAAATCGTTAGAGTCGATTTTGATAAAATCGATTTTTTCTCTTTTCGCCCTTTCTTAAACTACTTTCAAGTTTAAACAGACACACAGACAGACAGACGTCATTGCAAATACCCTTTTTAGTGTTT
>CABFVX010006957.1:7405-35172 GCA_902151425.1 Timema shepardi
TATATATATATATATATATATATATATATATATATATATATATATATATATATATATATATTTGAGGGAAACATGAAGATTTCGTTTTATATGATTACATCTGTGCCACCATTAAGGTTGCAGGAAGCGCGCCTCAAATAATATCCAAGGAGTCACAAGAGAAAACAGATTGTTTATTTGTTTGATTACATAGGCCGATACCGAAGTATAGGCATTACAGCACTGTTATAAGAATAATAGTACTGGTAGGACCAATTTAACGTTTCATATAGAATATTCAAAAGTAACAGCTCGGCACAATTCAATGTAATTGTCTCTGCCAATAACGCTAACAGAGAATAATTAAAGTTAACAGCCAATAGAAATTTGATATAATCATCTCTCTCATCAAACGCCATTAAATGTTTATTTCAATTTAAAAAATACGAAGCCTATATGTTGATCATACGTAACAATAAACATAATCGAATATTACCTTTAGTTTAACAAATATGGAAATTACATGTTGACCAAACGTCATTAAATATTATTTTTAGTATAACAGATATTAAAACTATATGTTTACCAAACGTCATTAAATATTACTTTAGTCAGTGCACCAGAGGTCCCAAACTCAGCACACCAATAAACGTAGATTAATTACAAGCAAGAAAATGGTTAGAGTGTGCCGGTAGAAAAAACCTTACATATTTACAATTAAATATACTCGTAACAATTCCACGAAATATTTCTAAAGCCCCAAAGAAATAATATATTCATTTAAAGTTAATTCCAAACAATAATTTTGTAAAGCAAACACCCCCCCATCTCCCCCATAATGATATCGAAACAGAATTTTGAAGATCATGTCCTAAAGAATATTTAAGTCGGCGCCCTCACCTTTTAAATGCCAGTGGTACAATGAGTAAATCTAAAGTTACAAGCCATTTTATAGCACACAAACTCGGGAAAATTCACATAGAAAGGGAAGCTGGGTGGAGAAAAACCAACAAAAGAAAGGAAGTGAGCAGTGCTCTGGTGGGGGAAACGGTGACAATGAGAACGATTGAAGGTGCTAGGAACCTTCCACAGCCTGAACCGGAAACTACCCGGGTCAAACTCAGTCTTTGTTTATTGCGGGCTTGGCAACCATTATGAGCGGGGTGTTGAGTCCGGCCTCGCTTCAGTTCACGTGGTACTTCTCTCGGTGGAGAGTGTCGTTATGTGTGAGCTCCGGAGTGCCCCAATCAGCAAGGCGGGCGGTGAGTACAAGCTCATGATACGGACCAATGTAAAGTCGGTTTCTTCTTTGGAGTAACTTTGTTTCTTCTTTTATGTAACATCGTTACACATCAAAACATATTAATTAATAGTTTTATCAAAATTATACAAACTCAGTTTTTTTTATCGTCAACGAGGAGATAGAAAGTTTTAATGCAACCACACGAGGTCGTTATTTGAACTCTTATTATTATAAACTAATTTTTCTGGTATAGTTAAATATTTTATTCCATCACGAGTACTACACGACTGGTCTATCCGATTATTTACACTAATGTAATAGGGACGGGTGAGGAATTATAAGCAAATGTCCTCGTATTTGAATGGAGTTAGAGTTTGGATATCATTTAGAAAAGAAAATAGTACAAATGACAGAATTCTAAGGCCGAACTACCCTTCACCAGCTGCCATTCTTGGCCAAATTGACATTAAGTCTACTTGCCTATTGTTTCAGTCTTTGTGCACAGATAAATAGAGTACTATTATAAATCTGATTTAAGATAACATGTAAGAATGTATTTAAAAATTTCCCCATTGTCTAGCAAGACAATTTGAAAATAACACCCTCTTCAGAAGTCTAATTGTCTAAGGCTTCACTATTACAGTAAGCTGTACTGCCAACGACGGAGAGATTGGGGTTCGAATCTCATCCGTGTGTGCTGATGTTGGTTTTTCATAAAATGGCTCTACACTCCTACTTCATGCAAATGTTGGTGTACTTAAGCTTGATTCAAACTTCTTTATCTGTAACACAAAATCGAAACTAGACCACGAGAGTATATCCAGATCAGTTAGTGTAAGACGGAGACAAATTTTATAAAACTTCCTTTCAATCACGCTCCAAGGTGTATTCAATTAAAAAAAAAACAATTATTTATATATTAAACGACACAAATTGAGTTACTTCACCAAACCTAGTGAACATAATATCACTATAGAATTAATGACCCCGCGTTGGGCGTCAATTGTAACACTACGGATTAATCCCTTGATATAATAATGTTGTGATGATGTTTAGGTTGTCTATAGCTCTGTGGTCAAGCGCCTATCATCACTGTACGGAATATATACCGTTTAACCAGCTGTTAATTGCTCCGTAGTCGAGCACTAATTAAATCGGTATATTTAATTGAATTTAAGAAAGAGAACAATTGAAGGCGGTTTATTCGCACACGGTTTATTTAAATTACATCTGTTAATTACTTATACATACTCCAATTAAATGCTTTATATCAATGCACACTTGTGATAATAACTTAAATTATTGTATTTTGTGTTACACTGAGACTGCGAGTGCAGGTGTTAGTGCCGGTGAGTCCCTGACTATGTTGCTTGTGTAAACGTGGGTGCGTGAATTGTGCGTGTGGATGTCTGAGGCTATGTGTGGCTGCCTTAAACATACGCACAAATGATTTATATATGACATACCTCTTGCCTTTTGCTCCCCTCGTCAACAGTGTAAAAACTAACTAATAGAAAGAGTCCCAGCGACAGGTGTTGTGAAGGCTAGCTTCTTATTGGTATATGGAATTGGTTTCTTTTGCCAAATACTGCGGAGTTGTTCCTTTAAACAGGAAATAGCGGAGTTGTTCTTTTAACAGGAAATATTGTATAAAGAAGATATTTTAGTGGTGAAATACTTTTCCCATTATTTATGAAAAGTGCGTGTTTATTCATGGATGAATCTTAAAAGGATACTCTACATATGTTACTTTAAAGAAAAATTACCTTCATCCATGATTTTGTATATAATGTAGAGTGATTCAAACCATTATCATTAAACATTACATTACCAAAAATAAACTAAAATATATTATTTATGAGGGAAATGTGAAACACTGTGTTCCAATATCACATGTTTTAAAAATAATGAACACCAACTCATTATTTTGATAAAATAGCACTGAACATCATCTAGCTGGACAAACCACAACAAATAATATAATATGAATCTATATTGGATTGAATAACCTGTAATGACCCTCACCAATAGGTATTCGAGCATAAGTCTCATATAGTTTTGTTTTTTTGGGGACAGAGAAGTCAGGACTGGAATTCCGGCTGTGTTGAGGTAATAATCTTTCCTAAATGGCTTACAAAGATCATCCCACGCAAATACGAATAGGTTTCATACAAATGGTACTGCCTTCATCCTTATCTTTTAAGTCTCAAGGTAGATTATTCAAATGAAAACACTTTATTATAAAGAGTAATAATTGAATTACTAAAACTGGTCTATTGCTGTACTCCATTTGGTATGTTTAAGGTCATGCCACAAACGAGTTCGGGGACAAAGGCGTCGGTCCTATATCATCTGATTAACCAGAGAGAATTTGGGTTTCAAATTCAAGATATGTTTAGTAATTCAATTCGGTTTGCTACTCTTCCTTCGCGCAGATATAAATAAATTCCTCCAAATACTGTCAAAAAGCAAATCAACTGGTTGATATGATGTGGGAAATGTTTTCCCAAACGCTACAGGATCATCAAAAAGTCACGCAACCTTGTGGGAAGACGCATGTAATTGTTTCTTTTTAATTCCAAGTAGTGAAGGAAACTGAATAGCCATGTGGTACACATTGCAGAATAGTATATTCATTGTCACACAGTACATCCACTCTGGCAGCTCTACCCGGACGCAAGAGACCTTCTCAGATAAGTACGGAACAGTTGCACCAAACAAATCCTCCATCATATGGATACACGACAAGTTTCAGGAGACAGGGAATGTCGTGGATGCACTGAAAAGTGGAAGAACGAAGATGTTAACTGAGGAGCCGTTGTGCAGGTAATTGAAAATGCACCCTTACAAAATCCATGTCATATAGCAACTCATGCCTGCAGACCTGGAGAGACATCAAGCTTATGTGTCAATGGTTGATGAACTTTCTAATGCCCAACGGGGAGGAACTTGGTGCTTGGTACTGGTCTGATGAGGCGTGGTTTCATCTCGATGTGTACGTCAATGAACAGAATTCCCGAGTTTAGGTTGAGGAAAGCCCACGTAGGCTGCATGAGTCACCTTTGCACTGACAGAAAGTCGATGTTTGGTGTGTCATCTCACGTTGTCACATCTTCATTAAATTCTTTCAACACAGTGAACAGTAATAAGTACGTGGCGATGGTGCAAACAATTTGTAAACATGTTCCCCGAACAAGAGTTTTAGACTACATGGTTTCAACAGGACAATGCCACAGCCCCCACAGCCATAAACACTATGGCTTACTTGTAAGAGTCTTTTCCAGGACGACTGATCTCAAAGGGTTTGTGGCCAGCACCCCCAACTTTTTTCTTGTGATGGTACCTGAAATATGTCGTCCACACAACTCATCTGCAGAGTATTCAGGAATTGCAACGAACATTCAGAAGTGTTTCGATTCAATCTCACGGCAAACATTGCAGAGGATATTCAAGAACATGACTAACCATGTCCAGTTTTGTGAAAAACAGAACGGGGGCCTCTTCCAGCCCTTATTGTAAAATAAAAGAATAAAACAATTACAATCTGTTTCCCAATAAGGTTGCGTGACATTTTGAACACCCTATAGTAATACACACTGGCGTTACACAGGGGTCCTTGAAGTGGAGGTTGGTGAAAATGAGCGGGAGGGTGGGGAAGGGCTAAAATCATAAAGGAGAATTATTAGTTTTAGGTAATTACATTTTTGATTGTATATAAAATACACTGACTAATATTTTAAACTAAAGGTCAAAAATATATAGAGCTACATTGAATTACTAAGTTATAGTTGTTAATTTACTTAACGTAGGTACAGACTTGATTTTCCCTATGACTTGTGTCCACCGATGAAAGAAATAAAGCATATTCTGGATACTTAATAAAAATACCTTTTTCATTTCCAATTTTTGTATTATTTGTGATTAACATTCTTTTATTCATTATTATTACTAGACTTCACTCGAATATGTTGACCCACTAGATAGACTGCCATGGACTATACTTTTGAAAACACTGGTTTAGGTTATAAGCCTTTAGAAATGGTATTAAATGTAACCACCAGTTGAAAAATTTAGTGGGACCGTTGTCATAAAATAATTATTTTTTATAAATATCTTTAATTGAAAAAAAATCTATAAATCATATATGAAGCTTTGTGTATGAACATTTTAAATCCACATACTAACTGGGATCATATCAAGCCCGCTTTTTTAGCTATTTAATTTATTCACAGCCCATTTGCGATGATATTGTATTACACTATTTTTTATAAAATGTGTCAGATTATTAACACTAGAATTCAGAGCTTTCAATTTATTGCTTTAATATATTCACTGTATTTAAGTCATTAGTTATTCCCCTACGGGGAAGCTGAGTATTAAATAGAACAGAATAAATTGACTTGTTCTCTGTAACCCCTATTCCCGTTCGGGCTACCGGCATATTCAAACAAAAGAGGTATGGACACGAAAGATAATTTATAAACTATCTCGTATATTATCGTAGAGGATGAATTGCAAACAATTTTAAATCCCAACCTAAATACACCCGACTGGAATTTGAACCCTAATAACCCTGTTTTCGGAAGTTAAGTGTATTGCTTAAATTACTTGTCTAACTTGAACATATTTCTGCTGGCCATTCTATCGTTAAACAATATTAAAATAATTCAAATTGAAGTTCACGGAAATGAAATAAATTAATTTCTACAATCAAATTAAAGCACTGTATTTTTTTCTGTTTGCAAATAAGCAATGACCAATTTCGGGATAGTAACTAATTAAGAAAACTTTTTTTTTTTCGTTTCGCTTGGCAGGATTATTTAGTAGTTTTATTTAAAAAAATGTGTTAACTAACAAAATATTGATTGCCCAGATATTTATAATATTATAAAAACATCTGAATTCAAGTTAATAATTTAAACGTTCAAAAACTATATATTTTTACTTTTACTATACAACATTATGTGACACGACCGCTCTAGTCTCATCCAAAGACAACCGTATCTTATACAAGAAGTCAGACAGGCATACTGACCCAGGGGGTGAGCACCAAAAGGTGGTACTTAACCTAAATACGAATCAACTATTGGCCTCGAGTCGTGCCTGATGGGCAAAAACTTCCAATGGTTGAGAAACAAATGTGGTGCATATTATCAACATATAAAAACTATCAAACACGTGCCGTGCCTGATGGGCGGAAAATTCCACTGGGTAAGAACCAAATGTGGAACATGTTATCAGCATACAAAAACTATTAAATTGGTTAAGACTTCCTAGCTTCGAACTGACAGAAGAGCCCCTTCCCCTTCTAAACGCACCGCTGACTAAACATGGTCTAGCGGGCTGGTGTGTGGGATAGTTCCCAACTTGATATACAAGTCTTAAAGACCACGTAGAAATCAAACATTCACTAAATGGTCCCACAATATGGTAGACAAGCCATCCAGTCCTTAAAAATAACCTAAATTATACTAGGCGAGAGAAGAAATTCCTTTCGGCTAAACACAAATACCTCCTAAACTAGCTATCAGGCGACTGGGCCACCTATTCTTCTCGGAGAGAGATAATCGAGTAGGTATCCTACATCTTCCGACGGTCTGGTCATCTTCACGGCAACATCGTGAAGTCCAGTGGTGCTGAGGCAATGTTTTGGTAAATAGACGTCAAAGAATCACGATGTCCGTACACGCGTTGAACTATGTGATAAATAAACGAGCTAGCGACTTTCCCCGGCGAGCCGTGGAGTCTTATAGCGGCTGTTTGAAGAGCACCATGGAAAGAAATAAGAAGGGGGGACGGTGACGTCACCCATGCCAACCAAGGCTCTGATAGACGGACAGACCACCCGTATCCATCAGTTGATTTGATAGCTTCAGAGAGTCAAGTGCAGTGTAGGTGGAACCATGAGGGAGGCGAGCCCATCCAATGGCACCGTTCATGCTCCCCGAAGTATCTGAGGTGAGGTATGTAACATATGAAAAATTATTTATCAATGGACTAGCATAAATATATATTATTAGTAAACTATAGTTATATATATCCTTTTTTTTTAGCAGAGTTAATTTGCTACAAGAATGGGTAGTATTGGGCTGAGTCGATTAGCCCGTTACATATGTTTTGAAGGAAAACGCCACGCAAAGTTTAATTTGTTAGTGGGTCCCACGTTTTATGAAAAAGTCAATGATAAAGAAGGTGGAATTAAAAGAACGTGCTCTGACAATTGCACGACAAGTTAGTGGGAAAACATTAAAGACAAAAACCTCAGCACGTCTGGTTTGGTATGGAGCTCAAAATTGCTGTCGCCGGCAAACCGAATCATACGAGGCTGATTTATTTGCCCACGTGGCACTAGCGTGGGACTCAAAGGATAAATGTGTTTTGAGATATGAACCAATAATTAATATGTTTTAAACACATAAAGTAATTTCTACAAGATTATTACTACGCATTGTTAGTAATTTTAGTCTAAAAATTGACATTGATACTATATTTAAATTAACCTCTGCCAGATGATAAACATTTCTTAGGCTAGGTAATATGCCTAAAGTATAAATTGGGTAGGGTTTTTATATTTATTTATTACTAAAACTTATTATTCTAGATTTTTTTAAACAAAATATCTACTCTCTTGGGTGGCGTAGTTGGCTCACGTGCTATTTTCGTGTTTAGGTAGACTGCCAATTATGGGAAGATCGAGGTTAAATATCACTCGTGGTGAACTGTGAGTGTTTTTTCTAAATGATTTTACACTCTTCCTCCACGCAAATGCAGTTTTACGCCCTCTAAATTTCAACCTTCCTAATTCCCAAACCATTAGCGTTATTAGTACTAAGCGTATATTCCAAACAGGTAGTAAGACTTGGGGCTGAATAAAATAAAATTTTTAACATCTTAGACAACGTCGTCGATTAAAGTAGAGAAATTAGAGTAATACATGCATTATTGTGGAGAGGGATTCAGAAAACCACACTGATAAATAAATCATTGACATTGTATTTGGTTTCCCTTGAACCATGACTTTCTTTTTGCCATCAATTACTCAGATTACGAGCAAGATGCCTTAAACCATGTTACCACTTTGTAAGCAACACGCAAGATAGGCCTGATTTGATGTTAATTATAAGTGCCGTTTTTGGCACTATCCCTTTTATATCAAGAATACTTTTGAAAAAAAAAAATATCTGTAAAATATTTAATGTTCGAAACATTTGAAAAGTTCAAACTTTTTTTTGTATAAAATTGGTGTGCCACATAGAGTCAACAGGTGTACCGCAGGATGTTGGAGCATGATAAAAAAAAACAGCAAGAAAAAATCCTATTAATAACTTATATAAAAATGGAATCTTGTCTGTGTGTTTGTTTCTCAATCTGCAACTAAATACTACTAAACTATAGTAAATTAGAAAACTGAACATTTCAATTTGACAATAGTTTTATTTAGTAGACATTAAAAGCATAAAAATGTACAAGTTTTACAATTAGGTAGACAATTATAGAATTTTAAATTTCTTCTCAAGGCAAATAAACTTGAGGGATTACTTGATTACTTGTGGCTACCTGGGCAACACAGTGGCCAGGCATGAGGCTGTAGAATTTCTAAAAGGAGAGTAATTTGAGAATTAGTTAAAGCAAAATATAGAACAAATTTATAGTATAACGTTTACACAGTCTCACTTGACAAGGTTGACTATTACCAGAGATCCACTAAATTTGTTGGATAGTTGGCTGGTGAATCCTGCTGATTGATGGCTAAGGGCCAGGGGTCATAAAAGTACTATGGCCGGACATGTTCCCTTACGGTACTACCAAAGCATTCAATAGTACATTAAAATCCTTTAGAACTAATACAAAATTTAAGAACCTATTTACAGGCCAAAACAAAATAGTATTATTTACGCGGACCCAACTATGACTATAGGTAAATTTCCACGGGTTGCGCACCCAAACTAATACTTTCAATGAACAATGATCGCATCATCAAATCTCTAACGTTTACTACTGCACTGCGTAAGGCAAAAGAAAGAAACAGACTTCCTGGCGATAACCATCAATAACAAAGCACTGGTGCACATGACGTTTAGGGTGTCATGAATTACTTTTCTTTTTCAAGATTTATAGGAACTTGTGAGTAAGTGTGCAACACTAAAATTCACATTTTCCGAGCAAGAGGCTTTAGCGATAGGACTGTGTCCAAAAATACAAAAATGCACTCAGCAATTGACTTTATGAGTCATTAAAATCTGACTTGACCATCAGACAAAAAGGCGTAATATTGCCAAGGTACTTCTAGCATAATGAATTTAGCTAGTTCTGAACATGATACTAGATCTAAATAAAAAACACATTTTCTCTTGCTAAAAAAAAGACTTCCACATGACTATTTACATTATGTCAAACCAAAAATAAAGTATCTTCTAACTAAATACTAGGGACTAAATAACCACCACTGGATATCGATACCCTAGCTGCGGCGTCCTTGTATCCAGCGCGTTGACTCGGACGATTCATCCTGCTTCGACGATGCTAAGGTGGCGATTCCGACGACCCAGACTCCATGATCCGTCTTGGTTATTTCACCGGCAGCGCTTCGTTGTAGTACCTAGGCTGTGTAAAGGCGTTCTGCAAAAACGAGCTCGTGGTGCGTCCCATATATACTCACAATCAGACACAAACATGAAAAAGAGATAAAGGAGAATGAATTACGAAGCAGAGGTAAAAATAAGGACGAATAAACGAGGAAGGGAAGGAGAAGAGATTGAAACTGACGAGCTTCTTCTGTTGACCACCAGAGGCGCAGTTGCGCACGTGATCGGAGCAGTGGCCTCCATTTCGACGCTTCTTTCTGTACTGAACAGGCGAGAGTTGAACCACGTGGAGCCGCCATTATAGATAATCCTGTGTTTTTAGGAGTGAGTTAATGATATCTGCAGGCATCTGCCCGTGGGTGAGTTTATACACATATATCCTATATCAAAATGCATCAGTATTAATTTAGTTATTTGATTTTCACTGTTATTTTTACGTAAAGAAATAATATAGATGTATATTTTTCAATTTTCTTGACGGCCGCATGGTCGGCTGTAAGTTTTTTGTATCTGACCCCTTCTTATAACAAGGGCACGCATTCACATATCTTATTCATAACTCTAATAATATTAGTCCTCTTTTTTGATATTTAGAACAGCAATTAAAATATAATTATTTTTTGACTATCCACGTGTTTGAACGTAGGGCTATACGTATTTTTTGTATAAGAGAGTATAACTTTGAGGTAGTTTATCTTCAATATCTCGATATAACTCAAACGTGGCACCCAATTACACAAATAGTGATAAATAGTTAATTTTTTTCTTGTAGGTGTCAATCAATCTGATTGACACGCTACAACTCAAGCATAAACCACTGTACCATTTGTGCTTAAATTTCTCTTTGACGTTCTATTAGCACGGGATAAATTTTCCATTAAAACTCAATATAAATGATGTTTTTTTTTCACACTACATCCTAAAACACGTGATATATCGCTGTATTCTCCTATTAAATGTAGAATTCATTTATTTATCTCTTATTTTATTGACAAATCAATTTCAATCCAAATAGTTATCACAGAAAACATTTGGATACTAGATTTAAAGACAAAATGTATTTTATGTGTTTTTTATTTACATTAATAGGCAAATCATGTTGCTTTAACAAATAAAATTTAACATTAGGTAACGTTAAAGAACTTTATTTTATTTTGATTTTATATTATCCTAGATTAATATTTGGACGAATAGAAGTATTATTATCTTATTAAGAGGTAGCTTAAAAACTAATGTAGAGAAGGAAATATTATATTAAAATTATATATATATATATTATGTGTACTGGGTGAAGTAAGCAAAGAGATAATCAAATTCCTCCAAGTTGCATTACATTTATATTCTCTTTCCTTTGGTTAAAACTATTGAAAAATTACAATATATATATATATATATATATATATTACAATATATATACATATATATATAGTGCTGTAAATCTGTATGTTAATAATGTAACTTCAAGACTAATACATTTTTCAAAGTAATTTATGGATCCATTAAGATGTGCATTTGAGTTGTAATTTTTCAATATTTTTAACCAAAGGAAAGATAATATAAAGGTAATGCCACTTGGAGGAATTTGATTATCTCTTTGCTTACTTCACCCAGTACAAATAATATATATATATATATATATATATATATACACAATTTTAATAGAATATTTCCTTCTTTACATTAGTTTTTAAGCTACCTCTTAATAATATAAAAATACTTCTATTTGTCCAAATATCTATCTAGGTTAATATAAAATCAAAATAAAATAAAGTTCCTTAACATTACCTAATGTTAAATTTTATTTATTAAAGCAACATTATTTGCCTTATAATGTAAATAAAAAACACATAAAATACAGTTTATCTTTGAATCTGGTATCTAAACGTTTTCTGTGATATCTATTTGGATTGAAATTGATTTGTCAATAAAATAAGAGATAAATAAATGAATTCTACATTTAATAGGAGAATACAGCGATTGATCACGGGGTTTAGGATTAAGTGTGAAAAAAAACCCATAATTTATTTTGAGTTTTAATGGAAAATTTATATATATATACACTATATATATATATATATATATATACAGTGCTGTAAATCTGTATGTTAACAATGTAACTTCAAGACTAATACATTTTGCAAATTAATTTATGGATCCATTAAGATGTGCATATGAGTTGTAATTTTTCAATATTTTTAACCAAAGGAAAGATAATATAAAGGTAATGCCACTTGTAGGAATTTGATTATCTCTTTGCTTACTTCACCCAGTACACATAATTATCTATACTTAATACAAAGAGAGACAAAAAATCATATTGATTTAAATAAGTAGCGTAATGAAAGTAATTGAACATTGGTTGGGAACTTAAAGGTTTATTTATTATTTAAATTTTCAAAATATAACCTGAATTTAACAACTTAATTCTCCTTCCATTTAGCTTTATTCGAAATCCGAAGTCAAATAGCATGCTCTTATGCTCCCTGAAGGGGAGCACGAGAGCAAGTTCCATAACGTACCAACCAATTGGTCAAACCGTGTGGTTAGGAAAAATTTAAAAACGGGTTTTCGCGTTTCTGCGAAGTTCTGAAACAAAGGAACATATATTATATATTATTAGTAACATTGGGGGGTAAGAAATTTGAAAAACCGAATAAGGGTTTCTTAGAGCTACGTGCGGAGACCCTACTCTATGGGGGGCTGGTGAGAGCCTCCCAAACCACTTTTGTCACATCTCGCTTATCCGAGTAGGGCTTTGGCACGTCGATGGCACCAACCAGAGTCGATGACGTAGCTCCCAAGCCCCTGGATATGAGGATTGGTGGCACCGGGAAGTCTAGCGTAGAAAGACTGCGCCAGTCCCCGGAAGTGGTCCTTGATGGTAGGCATATCCAGGTCATGATGTAGAGTCTCATTTCGGACATACCATGGTGCACCCACAATGATCCTCAAACACACGCTCTGGAAACCCTGCATCCTCCTCATATACGTGCCCGCCATGTGGCCCCAAGTGGGACCAGTTTGCCCAAACATTCGAGCAAGCTGATCGGTCGGTAGGACGAGGCTAGGGCCGGGTCTTTACCCGGTTTATGAAAGCAGAGGACGTTGACGTGCTTCCAGATCTTGGGGAAGTGACTCAGGAACAGGACGGCGTTGAATAATTCCACGAGGAAGTCAATCGCCTCCAAGGGCAGCTTTCTGAGGACCGCGTTATTGATACCATCAGGTCCGGGGGCCTTGTTTAATCTTAGAGCGGCTATCGCCTGTGACATTTCTGCCACCTCCGTGGGTTCAGGTTCATCCAAGGGTTTGTACGAGACCGCACCGATGACCTGAGCCAAGTGCGCAATGTGCACTGGGTTTGACGGGTTGTCAGTCGGTACAAATTGCGCCTCTAAGTGCTCAGTGAGAGCATCGGCCTTCTCCTTGTCGGAGTTGGCCACCCCGTTGCGACCCACAATAGGCGGCTTTGGTGCGGGGACCCGCATCAAGTTCCTCGACATTTGCCACAGGGACCTGTCCTGCATGCACAGGCTCTCAATCTTGTCCTTACAGACACTGTTAGGGTATTCTCAGACCATCTCCCGAACCGCATGGACTTTGCGGCTCTAGTTGGCCTTGTCTACCGGGTCTCTTGAGACTTGCCAAGCCTTCCTCAGACGATTTTTCTCCCAGACTAGCTTTATGTATTAAACGGACTGCTTTATGTATGCAGTGACGTCACAAGCACCGCCATTCAGATTAGTTTATACATATGAGGCTACCTTCTCTTCTCTTTACATTGCCTTCAACTATTTCTAAACCATAACACCTTGGGTGGCCTAACTGCCGGTGCGGGCTAATTCTAAATCCAGAATTTTTATTCCTTGCATACTAGCCATAGAAAGTTTGGGATTGTGAAATTAGGTGCTTATTAATTATATATACTTGATGATATATCCCATTCACGGTGGGAATTACTCTCTTAAAAGTCTTTTTCCTACCAATATCCTACTATGTGATATATTTCTGGTAGGGAAAAAGGCCTTTCAGAAAACAATTTCTAAGCTGAACAGACTTTATATATGAATATATTATATATATATTTATAAATATGATATATATGAATTTACTATTTATATATTTTATATATTCAACCGTATATAAACTAATTTAGTTAACTAAAAAACAAAACTTTTTACTTGGCATGGATTTACGTAGGCCCTACCTGAGAAAATATAAGGGTGTTCAACTCGGATTTTAGTCTTGACCATTATATTATATCGTTATTGTTATACCTAAATTCAATTGATGAAATATGTGTAGAACTCCATAAGAAGAAAACATATAAAGGGAATATCTTAAAATATGTACTCAGGGAAACTTCAGAATGTTACACAGGTACTTTTTTTAGCTTCATTATATATATATATATATGTATCTAGCTTTACACCAAATACTGCGTGACCACTTCCATAGCTATCTCCAAATCAAACAGAAAGAGAAGCCAAGACAAGGAATATGCCTGTATAGTCAAAGAAACCTAAGAATGTGATTCTCTTCTGGCTTATTTTCTTTTATTATTACAGCCTATAAACATGACTCAATATTTGATTTTAAAGGACCCTTTTGTAGTAAACACCCGGCTACAATGATCAATTACTTTGTTCCTACCCCCATAAAATTAAATATTATGTTAAATATTTTAATTATTAAGAATCATACAGTTAATTTTGATTTAACCTAAAAAATTAATGTCCCAGTAAAAATGTAGTTTTAAAGTAGTAACACTTTGAAAGCAAACCTTTATTATGGTTTGAACTTTAGGCTTTAAGAAACTGTTTTTCCACCAAATTTTTTATTTTGGTATTACATAAACAACTGAAACTATGGAATGGCAGAGGGATAAAAGACAGAGTGCAGACAATAACTGCATCACACCCTACAGGCTTAAGCTTCATACCACAGTTGCAGCAAGCAATGACATACACTCTAATTTACTTTCTCGTCCGCTAGTCAACAAGGAATGGAGGAATGTTTCCACCACCAAAACTGTTTCCGTTATTCTGGTTAAACTACTGGATGTGGGCTTTTGATGTTGAAGATGAAACGTCATTCAAGGAACTTCTATAATTATTAGTTAGTGACCATTATATTGAAATTAAAGGCCTTGTTGATAAGGGCGATGAAGTAGGGCATTTTTCGTTAAGCACCACGTTCTTATTACTCGTTAGTGCTAAATCCCCGTCATCACCAGTCCAATCTATTTTGGAGAGAGCCATGCCTTAGACCATTTGGCCACCAAAGCCGGAATTACTATGCATTTATAATTAATTATGTTTCTTCAGAGGAAGCCACCCACAGTTTAGGTTATGAAAGGTGGTTCCAGAACGGGACTAAGAAAAGTTAAATATAACTAATACGAGATTCAATAAAGTGTTCCGACAGTGAAAGAGGCGTTGGAGGATTTCAAGACAGTTCTAAGGTTTGTGCAGTGTTAAATCGAATGTGTTAAAACTCTATAGAAGGACATATTAAAAATATTAATTTAAAAGGCATACAGACAACAACAGTACATAGCCGACTATTTGATTGTTAGTTAATATATTTTAATGACAACAATTATTATTATTATTTGTGATATTTTGTGTTGTTTGGTCCTACCCATCTTACTTAAGATTTAAAAAGAACACATTTTGGTTTTAGTGAACTTCAGGCACGTGAGCCTAATATAATGCATGATCCATGTCAGTTTACGATCAGTGGAGATAAATGTATTTATGTATGCATCTTAACACCTTAAACTCAGTGACCTATGTTGTTTTTTGTTACAAACGTAAGAAGAATAGAAAGTTGGAACTTTTTAGTTATACTCAGTGAAATCCCAAACAGTACTATAATGCCTTAGACCACATGACTACTGAGAAGTGCATCTTTAAAAAATTAACCAAGAAATATTTTAACTTTAAATAAATAGTCAAAGAAAACCTTAGTATATATTTTTTACATCCACAGTGAGCCCGACACATTGGATATTGTGACTAGACTCATTCCATGATAAAAGTATAATAGGTAAGTCACAGATATAAAATGTTATCCGATTTACTTTTATGTATCAATTCGCTATTTTTTCACAACATATAATTTGTTTGTAATAATGTTTTGTTTTTAACAGTTTTAAATCTTCTGCTAGTTGTTAGATACCCCCACTTATACGGCAAATAGACTCTACTTAGTCGGGTAGCTAATGAACCAAGCAACGTAGAAAGCGGAAACTTTATATTAACCAACGTTCTTTGGGAAACCTTTGTGTTTGCTACTACATATAATGTTGGTACAAAGAATTAATTTGCTTGATTGCTGGTGTGGAATAATGCCAAATGAAACTAAAGGATGTGGACCTAAGTTTCTTTACTTCTCTTATACTAACTCTATGAAAATATTATTTTCTCTCTTTGTTTATTTATTTGTTGCTCAATCACACTCAAACCAGTGTACAATTGTGATGTTAAAACTCGGTATTGATATAACTTGGATGCCTGGTTAAAATGTAGTTTAATCACAAATTACGTTCGATATTCATTTCAAGATACCGGATACAAAACCCTAATTTTTAGCCTTTTTCTCAGCTCATAATTATTGAATTTTATTGGTGCATATTTTAATGGTTCCTAGATATAATGTAGTTAAATATTACAATCATCTTGGAAAAAAAGTATGGCTTTATTCGTTGAATCCTAATATTTAGCCTATCCAGATCTTTTTACTCATTAACTATGGGAAGTCAGACAATGGGAATTAATAACACTGGTCAAAAAATTAAAAAAATGTCTGTGTCTGGTTTGTAAATGGGTATATATAGCTAATTTTTGGGTGCTGAACTCAGTGGAAAAATAATATTCTCTATATTACGTCACATTTCCACGATATACGGCACTAATAAAAGTACATTAATACGACACTAGCAACTATTTACCATTTTAAATACAAACAAAACATAGCCCTCAGAACTCACCTTTGTTTACTTGATAGCGTAAAAAACTAATTTAAACCAGCAGAAAACACTAAAATAATCCACATTAAACCATGATAATAATATTTACACAGTTTAATGTTATTTTTCTTTGACAAAATGGGATGACGATGCTTTTCTTTTGTAAGGTGTTTCATCAGTCTCCCTAAAAATAAACCAACAGTATCGCCCATCATCGAAGGGTTCCAGTGTCCTTGTTAGTGATTCTCTATGATCAGGATATCTTGGTGATAGCGTTCATCCTGTTCGTCACTTACAGAACCACAATTATTTGGGGAAAAGTCCAGATGTGAGTGTAAAAAGCGAATTTTTAGTGACATTCTACACCCCATGTCCTTGTAGTTGTCAAATAGACTATGGAAATATAATGTTTGTATATTCTGTTGTCCAAAAAGTCGTAAACAATGGCTTTGAAAGAAGACCAAGCAGCTAGCTCGATATTTGTGAGCTTAGCATCAAAGGTTGGCTCTTTCAACAATGCCCTATTTGCAGTGCAATAAATATACCTTCTTTTAGTTTTGCTTCACTCAACTTGGGAAACTTTTTGTTTTCAAATGATTAAACACCTGACCTCATTATCAAGATCTTTTATAAAGTTCTTCATCAAGCCTAACTTTATATGAAGTGGAGGCAAAATGAATTTACTCGGGTCAACTGATGAATTAAATTTCAAATTTTCCTTTCCATCAATGTATAGCTTACTGACAGGCCATTGCTTGACTTTGTAGTAATTCTTGATGTTTCAGCTGTCCCACAAGCACAAAAAACAACAATATTTTGTGAATACACACAGTAAACCTGTAATCAGTGCGACAAATTTTAAATCACAGCATATCTGACATTAATAATATTTATATTTGATTCCTTCTAACAACAAAGCCTTACTTTCTTAAGTTTCCCTCATGTCTAACGCATGCACTAAAGGCACTGATTGAAGTTGGTTGCCATTATTCTGCAGCACTGCTTTTAACCTTGTTTTAAATGAATAAATAGATATTCTCCACTAATAAGTATTTAGTTGAACACCCAACTCCATCATAAAACAGATCATGTCTGTGCACACACATTGAATTATTCATTTCAAAATATACTAACAGCTATTTCTTGTTCTAAAACTTGAAATCTTTGTAACTTGCTCTATAAGGTTCTATTGTTGCAGTCTATAACCCAACAGTTCAGCTTTCCGTTTAGAAAGTTTCAAATCATGGACCGAAGCGTTCATTTCCTTCTGTTCTATGAGGTGAGGCGATCTGTCATGAGTTTCAGGGATATACTCTTCCAAAGGTCAAGCATCTTCTGGTTCACTTTCCTCTTATCGGCAGCTGGCAGCTTCCTTGTTTGCCTTAAACTACTAGCTCTGAATGTCAGAAGCGACTTTCAGAGGGAGTAGGTGGCTTGTTTATGCCTAAAGTACCGATCTGTAGTCACAGATCATAACCTCTATGTCTAAAAGTGTAATTTGGTTGTGAAGCGAAACTGGAGTTGGTGGGTGAAGGTTTGTATGTTGGGAGCAGCAGAGTTTGTGTGGAGTTTTCTAGATCAAACCCTCGTACACTGTGATGGAAACACAGTCGCAGTTAGGCCCGATGTGAGTGGTGTAGTGAGTGAGTAAGTTCTAGAAGAGCTGAAATAAAATACATGAAATAATACTAGACACTAAACGAAGATGGCGTTGATGAACGTGAAAGTGTGAATAGAATGATTCTAGTACATAGTTTATGTGGACGTGAGAGGATGGGGACCCAGGGATTGGCTATGATTAGAAAGAGGAGTGGTTAGTAGGAAAGGGTTGATTGGGAAGGTGTGCAGATGTAATTCTCATTCGAGTCGGGGCTTCTTGTATCTCCTTGTCTCATGGGGGTCATACTGGCCTAATCTTCTAATTGTGGCGTTGTCCTCTACCTCGTGGGCTACTTTATAGAACTTGTCGCCTCGCTGCCGGAAGATTTCCTGAAGTGTCGCACTGCCAGTGGTAGCGTGTATGTACTCATTGCTGGATCGGGTGTTCACACCTAGGATACTCCTAAGTATCTTGTTTTGTACTGCTTGTAGTGTACCTATCACTGACTCGGGAGCATACCCCCACGCCTCGCATCCGTATAGCAGAATTGGTTGTACTAAGCTCTTGTACAGTAGCAACTTGTTGTTGATCCCCAGCACTGGGCTCTTGAGCAGGCCATAGTTTGCGATGAAGGCCCTCATTGCCTTTTTTCTTGTGTAGTCTACGTGCTCCCTCCATGCGAGTCTGGCATCTAACATCACCCCGAGGTATTTCATAGAACTCTTGTAGGGGATATCCTCTTCCAACACTACAAGCTGGGCAGGTGTTTGGGGTCTCCTCCTAGTAATCAACATGGCTGACGATTTTTCCGCATTGACTTTTATTCTCCATTTCTCCAGCCAACTGCTGAACTCGTTCAGGTACCGCTGCAGGCGGCGATGGGCGTATTTCACGTTCTTGTTGGCTATGGTGAACATCGTATCGTCTGCAAAGAGCCTAATCGTTACCATCGGGTCCGTGGGGATGTCAGCGACATACACGGTGTATAGGAACGGGGAGAGTGCCGACCCCTGTGGCACCCCCGCTCCGACCCTATGAAGGGGCGACCTTTTCCCTTCCATCTTGACCTGGAATTGTCGTCCAGTTAAAAAGCTCTTGATTAGCTGCACGTAAATTTTTGGGAAATTGACCTGGGTCGGTTTATAGATAAGGCCGGCGTGCCAGAACTTATCGAAGGCCTTCTCTAAATCTATAAATACCGCTAGCGTGATTTCACCTCGATTGAAGCTTTCTTACGTGTCCTCCTTTAGGCTCAGAACTGGGTGTATTGTTGAATGCCGGTTCCGAAATTAGAATTGTACGACGGGGATAATCCTGTGCTCCATGCCGAAGGCTTTTAGTCGCTGCAGAATTATTTTTTCAAATAATGTTCTTATGTTGCTAAGTAGACTGATGGGCCGCCTGTTCTACGGGAATTTGCTGTCCTTTCCTGGTTTGGGCAATGAGACGACGTCTGCAACCTTCCATGCCTCCGGGAAGTAACCTGCCAGCAATGCTGTTGAAAACATTCTGTATAGGAGCTGAATCACCCCTTCCGGAACGTGTCATAACATCTCGTTCGAGATCCTGTCATGGCTAGCCGCTTTTCTTAGCTTCAGCCTTTCCACTTGATAGGCGACTTCGTTTCTTGTGATAGGGGGCGGTAGCTCTATATCTGGATTTGCTAGGTATGCCCCGACCGTTCTCTTTACTGTTATGGTAAACTATTCGTCCTGAGTTTCAGAGTTTGCCTTGAACTCATCTTCGAGAGATACCGCAATGGCCTCTTCCTTGGCCTCGCTCCAGTATTACAACCCTCTTCTTCCGTGGATGACCGTGGTCCCTGCCTTTCCTTTCGTGCCGTTGAGTTGTCATGTCATCTTCCACACGTTGCCATCCCCAGACAAAGTGTTCTCTACGTACTCGTTCCAGTTTGAGATCTTCAGAGTTTTGACCTTCCTACGCACAATGGCTCTTAGCCTGTTGTATTCTGTCCGATGCCTCGGATCCCTGTGCTTCTGCCATTTCTTACGCGCTTCCCTCTTCAGGGCTATCAAATAGCTCAGCTCCGGGTCGTCCCTCATCAATGACACCGGCGGTGTCTCGAATGCAGTTGTTTCTCGGTATGCTTCGAGTAGTGTAGCTGTCAGGATAGTGATGGAGCTCTCCACTTCTTCCGGGGAATTTACCTCCATGTTCAATGGAATTGCATCAGTCAGTACCCGCCGATACTCTCCCCAGTCACTTCTGGGTATCTTCCTCCTAAGGTACGATAGACTTGGATTTGTCTTCAGCGATATCCTTCCGAGGACCGGGAGATGGTCGGAGTCGAGTTCATTCAAGGTTTAGAGTTCTTCCGGCTACGTGTCGAGATCCGTTAGGATGACATCCAGGACATCGGGGAGATTCCTGTAGTTGGATGGGTAGTACGTAGGCTCGTTGGTCGCCAGGACTGTGTAGTTTTTGGTTGCTACCTGGCCAGCCAGTGTCCGGCCTGCCTGATTAGACACGCGACTGTTCCAACTCGTATGTTTGCAGTTTATATCTCCCGCTATGGGGAAATCCTTTCTCGATGTGAACTTGTCTAGGTCCTCAATGGTGAATGGGACAGCAGGGCTTCTGTATACAGTGGTGAACACTATCTGTTTCCGCCTTGTGGGAATCACTATCGAAGTGGATTCGATATAGTCCATAGCCGGTAGTGTGCAAGGCTGCTGCGCACCAACAAGGCTGTGCCCCCTCCCCTGCCAGCTGTTCTATCGTTGCGATACATCTCGTAACCGGAGAATCGCATCTTCTTCTGTTCCGCTAGGTGGGTCTCACAGATCAGAGCTATTTCGACTCCATATGTCTCCAGAAGTTGTCGGAACTCGTGTTCTTGTTGTAGTATCCCATTAGCATTCAAGAACAGAATGTTTAATGAGTCTTCTTCACCTCTTCCTTGCTCAGTTACCATCCCAGAAGAATTCGGATTCAGCTTCCAGAAGAAGCATTATTTTTGTTGCTTTGTCGGGAGAATCCTTCAGCCTTAATAGGTACTTCCTAAGTAGTTGGAGTAGGCCCACAATGTTTATATCCTTGATAATTTGCAAAAGGTCCTTCAAGTCCAAGGGTTCATCCATGTCAGGGTCTTCTTTTTTATCCTTCTTGGCCATCTTCTTGACAACTCCACTATAAGCTGGCTAGTCCAATCCCTTGTTTGTTGGTGGTGTTGGTTGGCTAGCATTAAATTGCTGGAGATTTGAGGCTTTAAGATACCCCACCACGCGGAAAGAAGGGCTAGCCACTTTGCTTTCCCCTTCATTTTTCTTTCCTGACACTTGGTTTTTCTTCTCCAACTCTCGTATAAAATTAGGGCCGTTGCGATAGTTTGCTGCGTGCTGTCCCTTACAGTTCACGCATTGTGCTGGCGTTGTTTTATCTTTTTTCTGGCACTCTACCATCAGGTGCTCTCCTATACACTTTACGCAGCGTGGTTTTTGGGCACAGTAGTTCTTAGAGTGCCCAAATCGTTGGCAACGGTGGAACTGTAGAACTGTGCTCTGTGAAGCACGGTACTCCTCAATCTTCACTACCGTTTGGTTGATGACTTTTTCCTTAAAGACCTCTCCCACTCCTTCTGTCCTCGCCAGGGTGCATACAAATATTGGTAGGGGTCTCGGTGTCGCTGAGGTTTAGAGTATATTTTGAGTATAATTGCCTCACATCAGTCGGCGTGAATCCCCTGTCCTCCAGTTCCTCCTTAATTTCTGCGAATGGCATACTTGCATGCAGACCCTTGATGACAGCCTTGAAGTGCTTGTCCTTGGGCAGTACATATGTAAAATGTTCTAGCGTGTTTTGTTTAAGTAGTTTTAACAATGCGGTGTAGTCCCTGTAGGATGTCGTGACTACCTTAATAACCTGATAAATACAATACACCATTTAGTCATCCTGCAACCCGCTGCTTAGGAGCTTTATAACCTTATTATATTTTGTCGCATTTTTTACGACCATCGGAGGGGTCTTTATACGTCGTGGGGTGGAACTTACATTTGTGCCTCCACTTGGTTGCCCCGTTTGACTGATTGATGGTTCGTCCTGTAGGCTAGACAAGCTAGCAAACTTGTTATTTACTTTTATAGCTTTCGTTTTCTGAACTTTTTGTTCCGGCCTAGTCCTGAACTTCCTCTTGAGTCCAGAAACTGGCTCAAAAGCTTTATTTGTTCAGTGTTTGATGTGCCCCCTTCCTTGCCTTGGTCTTCCATGGCTTCATCGTCCGTTCCTTCCACGTCTATCTCTCCATCCGAGACGTAGGCCATTACCCCCTCTTTACGTGTCCCTTGCGGGGTAGCACGCTACCCTTCTTCAGTCGGCACGTAATATATCACAATATAACAAAGTAATTAAATCAATTATAAATATATATATATACACTCGTTAATACCGTTTCACTACACTGACGCACTGTGTAGAAGCACTGTTGTGTTTATGCTGTTTTCATTTAACTCACTGATTCTACACGACTTCAGTCGGCACGGATAAATTCGCACAATGAACAAATAAACAACGTCTCACTGCAACGTCCAAACGTACACTCTGGTCCTCTTATAGTTATGATGCCGTGGTTTAAAAGTTACAAACATGAACAGGTAAACCTACCCAATGAGGCACAGGCATATGAACTGAAGAAACATTAGAATATTTAATTATGTGTTTATTTTTACTGGAATGTCCTTCAATATTTGTCAGGTGAAAATAACAGTCCATGTGATATTTTGCTCACACCAAACCATTGGAACAGCAAACGGCAAGGCTTGGTGGTTTCCTTTCTTCCATCCCATAATGGTAGTTGTGCAGGCTGTGCAAGCAATATGAGGTTCAAAGGGTTTATCCTGATATCCAAAATCACAATAAAGTATAGATTATAAGCCTCCTTAACCAAGTCAGTGATTGGCTTTCTTTGGTTGTTTGGATTTAACTTATCACACACATAGCAAAAGTTATCACCTGGGAGGGAGGGTGGTTACACAACCACAAAGTTTAGCAGTTGCCATTACGTTAAGAACACTCTACTAACTATAACCTAAAAATATCAGAACGTCTCATTAGTTCACACAGGAAAAGCAAAAAAACACAAAATCACAGATTAAGATATCAATAAAAATAAATATACAAAATGACCAATACCATCCAAGTTTCAACATGCACTAGACAGCAGGGATAATGTGGCTAGCTGAGTCACTTCTAATGGCCAATGGCAGTCCCATTCCCTCTAAACTGAATGCCCTGCCATATGGTGACTATTTTTTAGAATTTCTTCCATCATATATTGCATCCAAATAAGGAGAGCAAACAGCATTTTCAGTAATAATTCATGAAAAAAAAGATAAAACAAACAACACAATGATAAATAATAATAATAAATAGTGAAAATCATTAATATCTTAGAAATCTTAAGTGGCAGAGCATTTCAGAAAGCAAATTTGTATTCTACAAACAAAAATACATATTAATATATGTATCACACACCAGATACAAAATGTCTGTTAACTAGGGATAATTAATCATCATATGAATAATATAGTAGGGTAACCTGGCGGTCTAGGGGTAAGTTGTCAGACTTCTATGCTGGCAGCCGGGGTTCAATCCTAGGTCCCGGCAAAGATTTATCTGATTACCAAACCCTTCCTTCACCTCTGACAAGACATCTTGGGAATGTGAGGAATGCCAGGCCTCCACTGTGGTTCGGATTCCACGTTAAACTGTAGGTCCTCCGTTTCATCTCACAATCACCCTACCATTACACATTAGCGTAAGTGCGTACAACCCGAACGGTTAGAAAGAAGTGGTGCTAATAATAATAATAATAATAATAATAATATAGTATATATATTTGTTTATTTTCACGTATGTGCGTAGGTGTTATAATTCATAAACCAAGATAACTATAAATCTTAAATCTCACAAATATATATGAACTGTAGCCTTTAGGTTGCCTTATAACGTCAAAACCACTATATACTTTAAGTAGACATGTAAAATTAAAAAATGCCATGAATGTAGTGAGATTAGGACTCCAAATACTCCAATAAATCTTAAATATTTAAAATTTCTAAGTACATGTTTATGAAATAAGGGACTTCGAAATTTCCAAAACTTGTGTAAAAAACTTCCTCTCACTTTGTTGTGATATTTTGAATTTGATGGACAGGTATAAGATCAACCCCACAGTGGTTGTCATATCATGTAGGTCATGGGTATCATCTATCTACCACACTCAAATTCTAAAAAATTACCATCACCAATGGATGAACATTTGCACCTTGAAGCCGTAATTTTAAAATTAGAACAAGATGTCTTAATTAGGTACAATCAGTACATTAAAAACATTTCTCCCGGGAAACCCCGAGGACTTAAGCTAGTTGAGGAATAAATATAGGTCTAATAATTAAATACATAACAAACATTATTTAAAAAAATTACATTATCACTAGAATCATAGCTATGGAACTTTAAAACTCTACCATAGTGCTTGTTATTTTAGTGATAAAACGCTTCCTTAAAAATCGGATGTTGTACTTTGACAATTTTAGCCCTTTTTCAGTGATCCGTGAGTGGAAAAAGGTTAAAAATTACAAGCTTATAGAATGATTAAATTATTGAGGTTTATACCTGGAAATTTTTAGTTATATATATTGAAAATTTTAATTTTGTTATATAGTTTCAATTTATTGAAATCATTTGTTAGAACATGAGAAACCAATTCTTTTTAACGAAGTAAAATAATTATCATATCGTTTGGATTTTGAATCAATAATCTTAAACCTGCAATCGCACTCTTGTCACCCCATCGTAACTAGTTTTTTTTTTACATCTTCCAAAGTATGTCTTGTGAAAGAATAATGCAGTGGAAGTTGTTGAAGAATTAGGCGAGGAAGGGGACATGAATGTAGGAGATTAGAGGAATGATAGTTGCATTACCCTCTGGCATAAATCATCACATTCGACGTGGCTGCTGCAGATGAGAGGTACAGGGAACAAAATGAGTTTAAATACACTTCACAATAAGCTTAGTTCTCATGGTTGCATTCTCTATACCTAGAGCGGAGCTAAACTCACTATTCAGCATTAAATCCTTCCCTCCACAAACCAATCTCGTTGATTATAGCGTTTATATCTCAACGTGTAAACAAACCTATCGATTTAATATACATTTTTGCCCTCCGCACACGGATCGACTGTTTAGCAAAGCGAGTTTAAAACCAGTTGCACATCAGACTATTGTGCAACCGGTTTGCGATCGATTGATGTTCTCCGTGCGCACTCAAGTGTGATTTGAGTTTGGATCAGTCGACAGTTTCATAGTACGTAGTAATATAGAGTGTTGCGATTGAAACACGTTTAGTACATATTCTTGGAGATAGTTTTTGCAACATGTTAAGTAATAGTTCAGATGAAGAAGACAGTTGAATATTATCAATACAGCAAACTACGAAGAGCAGTACGAAAGGAATATTGGCGCCATCCCTATATATAGAGAAATATCAAGTACGGGGCTGTTCGTAGCAGCAGAACAATTAATTCAAACAGAAACCAAATTTATAGCATTTTACAGAATGTCCAAATATTCTTACCTGGAATTGGTAAAGATGGTGGCTCCAACCATACAGAACATGGACATAAATATGAGAGAGTGTGTGACTGCAGAAGAAAGAATATTAATAATTTTGAGGTAAGCTTTATTTATTACTCATTAGTTAGGTTTAAACACAGAACTACAGAAGTCCACTTTAAGGAAATAAAAAATAGAGTAAAAAATTAAGAAAGTTACACTTTTGATCATATCTTAAGGAATGTAGTTGTAGTTGACAGCCCCTAAAAAGTCTTTATAAAACTTATGTGCCGGCGAGTCTTGTTTCTGTAATGACTCTGAAACAGGAGAAATTGCTGCGGTATGGGAAGGTTCAGAGGTATGCGTTGTATCTGACTGTGGTGAGCCAATTGTGATAAAGGATGAAAATTGAAGCAGTGATGGGGTTGACCTTTTATCAAGAATGCTGAAAAAATTTCGTTTGAATTGTTTAATTTAAGAATCAGTAAATTCTTCTATTGCAGGTATCAAGCTCAGTAGAAACATGTTGAAAGCCTCTTTCCTTTCAATTTTGTGATAGCTAGTAGCTTCTACGTCAGCAGTTGTTTCCAGTCTTGATTTTTTGGTTTTGAAATATTCAGACCCATATTTATCTGCGTCCACTGACGATTTATTCCTGATATTAAGGCTTTTCTTGGCTCAATTTGGTTGAGGCAATACTGTTCTCTCAAGTGATGTTGGAGGGAAGGTGGATGGTGCATGTATCAGAGGTGGTGGTGGTGGTGGTGATGGTGATGGTGGTGGCAATGATACTTGTGAGGACTGCAAAATGTCTGATGAATCCTCCAGAAAGCCACTGTCATAATCGCATCTTTCTGAATTTTCAAATATTTCGTCTGTCATTTCGTGCAGTGGTATTTGTGACAAATTTCTGGATGAGGGAGGAGCCAACGCTTTTATGAATGGCAAACAAAACTACTTGGCATCTGCCAAATAGTATCCCCTTTTTTTTCTTCCGGATCCACTTGGCGGAGGTTTCAGTTTACGTGTAAGAACTGTACGAAGATTTCGCCACTTCTCTTTGCACTCAGCCGCTGAAATCAATGAAATGAATACAGTTACACATAATATTAAAATCAAGTAACACTAAAATAAAAATAAAATAATCTTTATTTTAGTTTTTCATATTTATATTATATTTATTTACATTTGCACAGGTACTTGGCAACAGGATGTACATTTGTGTCACTATCTTTGTATTTTGCAAGAGAGGAGACCACAATCGGAGCTATTATTAAATATACTACTAAAATAATCTGGGACATATTGAATGACATTTATATGCCTGCACCTACAGGAGATATCAATATAGAATAATTGCCGATAGTTTTGAGATGATATGGAACCTTTTAAACTGCATTGGGGTTGTGGATGGGAAGCACGTCCAAATAAAGAAATTTCCAAACACTGGTTCTCAAAATTACAACTACCAGTAATAACATTCACCATTTTACCATCCTACTTGCGTGCTGTGATGTAGATGGACTTTTCACAATGATCGAGCCAGGTTACGCTGGAAAAAAAAGTGATGGAGGTATTTTCAACGCTAGTGCAATGAAATTATGGATCACCCATGGGGGTTTTGAAATACCTTTGCCTTCCCCGTTGAGACACGATGAAACAAACCGTCCATTTCCTTACTACTCTGTGGGAGATGAAACGTTCCCATTGTCACGCAATTTAATGAGGTCAGTAGAGAAGAACGTCATGTATCAGGGCGCGGCGGGGAAATTAGTGGAAAGGGTAATAGGTTGTAGACTCGCGGAGGTGCGGGG
>CABFVX010006958.1:0-10702 GCA_902151425.1 Timema shepardi
ATATGTCGGGGGGCTGCAAGTGTAGGGGTGGGTGTTATGCGGAGTTCCAATGGACTATAGCTTTTTCATACTCAAATATTACCCAATGGTCTACAACGATGTTTACTCGTCAATGACGCCCACAAGCTTGTTTACGAATTCTTCAATAACAAAACGTCACATATATAGACCGTTTTAAATATAAACGCTCTGAATAGCTTACATATACACTTTTCTGTGTATAAAGGGGACTGGGACAGGTGGCCATCCCCACTACTCTTGATATACATCTTTATAAAACCAATAATTTTCAAGTCATACGCATATATATATAATTTTAATTTTCCCAACAATTTAAGGTAAAAAATTACGACCGTCAAAAATAATCTAACCCAAGATGTTGATGTATGTTGAACTCTTAAAAGTGTTTTTGCAATGCTGTTTGCCTGTGTGTCTGCCTAACCCTTAAGTTAGGAGCAGTTTACTAAAGGGGGAAAAGAGAAAAAAATTATTTCTTAAAATCTACTATAAAGATTTTGATCAAAATTCGTATCCAAGCGTTGATTAAGATTATAAAGAAAATGTATTATTTTAATTTTACCATGAAAATCACTTTTAGTGTTCTTTACAGAAGAAAAAAATTCTATATACCCGCAAATATTTGAGATACTAAATAAATTATCATTGTAAAATTTTAGTACTGTTTAATATCAAAAACTTTATTTCAAATATATTTTTATTTAAACAATAGTTTCTTAGATATTGGCAAATATATCAATACAATTTTGTGAGATTTAGTTGTGAAGAGATACTACTTCAATTTAAACGCAATAATTTTCTGATGCCGTAGAGTAAGCAAATGAGTAAGTCTCTCAAGAAGTTGATGTTGTTTTTCTTTCAACCTCTTAGGGGAAATGTTTATACATCACAGGGATAAATCCTGGACTTTCGTGAGGGAGGGATGGAGGGACGTGAGTGCTCACACCGGGATCGGTGGGATGGGGGAACGGGGGAGGAAAACTCAAGGAAAATAATTTGACATAAAAGTACTTCAAAATTTGAGAGTAAATCTTTAAGTAATTTTTCAGTGTAAAGCTAAACTTGAAAATAATCCTCTAATGAAGGGTATAACTCGAGATTTGCGACTAGTATTGAAATTTATTTAAAGAAAATAATAAGAACATCAATAAATAACGATTATTAAGAGGTAAATAAATTAAAATTTATTACAATTGTTATATAAATAGTTTTTTAGGCTATTCAATCAATTAGAAAAATATAGGGAACTATTCAGATTTAAAACAATTGAACCTTAGTGTAGCTAGTGTAGCTAGTTATTTCTCATTCTAACTCGAAATTTTACCGCTACGCCATTCTAACACGTTTTTATTGTGGTATTATTCAAAGATTTTGTATAAAGCACGTTATTTGAAAATATATTATTTTAAAGACCTTTATTTATTATTAACCATTGAAATAATAATAATTATAAAATAAATTTAATTCTAAAAATGTTTGTGCAGCAAGGTGAGAGGTGCACAAATTAAATTTGGTTAGTTTAATTAATGCTTTTTCATATTTTAATACTTAATGTGATTGTCTTAAGTATTTATAATAATTACCGTACATTAATAATTTAATAATATTACCATTAACAATTTAAAAAATGAAATCTTGTTAGTGTGATAGTATTACGTGACAATAAAACTAGTAGTGAATTTAACATTGATTTAGGTGACCTGGCGGTCTAGGGGTAAGGTGTCAGACTTCTATGCTGGCGGCCGGGGTTCAATCCCCGGTCCTGGCATAGATTTATCTAAGTACCAAACCCTTCCTTAACCTCTGACAAGACATCTTGTGAATGTGGCGGGGAATGCCCGGCCTCCACCGTGGTTCGGATTCCACGTTAAACTGTTGCTCCTCCATTTCATCTCACAATCACCCTACCATTACACATTAGCGTAAGTGCGTATAACCCGAACGGGTAGTAAGACGCGGTGCTAATAATAATAAACATTGATTTAATTTCTTGAAGATGGAGCGCGGCCCCCACTCCTCCTTCCTGGATCTGCCTCTGGTACAGCAATGATTTATCTCTCTCATTTTAGACTCAATAGTCAATAATTATCTATTTTATTAGTCTAAATTGATAAAAAATAAATTTAATAGCAATGCGATAACCATAAGGTCTGCATCCCTTAATAAAATGCCGAAAGTTTTAACCAGAAGTAAATTTTTTAATACGAATTGTTGACCCTTGGGGACCCAATATTTTTTTTTATGGGTCCAAATATATAAATATATACGTAAATTATTTAAATATACTATAAAATCTAAAACCGTGAGTAAATGTTTTATGTATGTATAGCGCAATTTGTTCTCGGGTTCGCTAGTGTATATTATATTACACATTTTGAGTAAATATATCCATTTTTAAACAATAGAGCGAGAATATCCTTGCGAAGATCCGTATCAATTTTTTTGGATCCAAATATATTAGTGAGGACTTTAATTGTTTAAAAAGAAAATCATAAAATTTAAATCTGGGAGTCAAAAAATGTTTAAAGTAAGTAGGGTGCAATTTATGCTCGGGTTTGCTAGAGTATATTATTTAATTTCACATATATTACGAGTTTTGAATAAATATCTACATTTTGAAACAATGGAGTGAGAAAGTACGTGCGGAGTTACTTACCTGTTATTTTTTAAAGTCTTTGAAACTTGAAATTGATTGTCATATTCTTTGGTGGAGTGTCTTTACAACAGCATGTATTATTCACAAGCCTTATTAGTTTTTAGTAAATGTCTCTATTTTAAGATAAATGAGAAAGAATGTTTTTTCAGTGCATATTACCATTTATTTTTCAATACTCTGTTCTACAATAGGCCAAATTTAATTTTAATTTTAAATGCATCTTTTATGTTTTACGTTCCATGCCTTATTTTATAAGTTTGATATTTTATTTGTGTAGTCATATTATTTATTTAGTATCTGTGTTAAAAAAATATGTGTCGTTCCTTTCAACGAGTTATTTTGAAATTTTGGCCCTCCATGCACGAACAATAGTAGCTTACATTTTTAAATTTGTGAATTTTTTATGATTTGATAGCTTAAAAAATAACCATAAATGTATTTAAAAAATATTAGGATTAAGGATTCTGAAATAATGATCAACATAAATATAGATTATGATTATAGAATTCAATATGAAATATTATTATGATAAGGATATTAAGAATTTTTTTAGTGAAATATAAACACTTTTATTAAATATATCTTTATAGATTAGTTAATATGGATATTATCGATTTTAAATATATGATTAGATATAAAATATAATTAAAAAACACATTAAAAATGTGAGTCAGGTCACACTACACTAAACAAGCTAATTTATAACACAATAAAATTAAAATAACATAACTAAACCATACAGACAGATTATCAATGACTAGGATAACAATAATAGGTTGTCAAATAATTGAAGGAGTAATTATAAAAGCTAGTTGATACAGAATCAACTGAGTTTGGTATCAACTGTAGCAACTCACTCAGGCAGTGTCTTATGTCTGATGATGGCGCCGTAGAATGCCGAAACATGTAACAATCCAAAATAAGGCCGTCTCTACGATGCCTGTAGAAGGAGCATGGGAATTCAGATAAGAAATAGAATTCAATAACTTTCATTTATTCAACATTTTGTCAACTTTACAGTTCGATTATTTTTCTAATTACTCCTTCAATTATATGACAACCAATTATTGTTATCCTAGTCATTGATATTCTGTCTATATGGTTTAGCTATGTTATTTTAATTTTATTGTGTTATATTTTTACTTAATGTAGTGTGACCTGACTCACATATTTAATGTGTTGTTTTAATTATATTTTATATCTAATCATATATGTAAAATCAATAATAATCCATTTTAACTAATCTATAAAGATATATTTAATAAAAGTGTTTATATTTCACTAAAAAAATCTTAATATCCTTATCAAAATAATATTTCATATTGAATTCTATAATCATAGTTTAAACTGCTTCCTTATTACAACTTTCGCCTTGTATTTCAAAAATAAATATAGATAATGATTAAATTTTAAATCTTTTGATGGATGATATGCATTATCTTTTCTGTTAAGTTTGGATGAAATCCATTAATTAATTCAGAATCTAGAATGATTAGAGGTGTGGAGGTGGATATAAATATAGCCACTTATCATTTTACAGGCCATATGAGTCCTCTTAGACACTGTTGGTCGAACAAAGAGTGTAGAAGTATTTTCAAGATCTCTCCCTACTGTTTTAATTAAGCAAATAGAGCGCTTGACATCTGCTTCACTGCTTGTGGTGTGAAAGCAATCATCTAAACCCCTTCTCGTCCATTGTAGGGCATCATCTTCATTAGCTATCCCCTTACCCCTCTTCTTTTAGTCAAACTACTTTCGCAACCCCTCACCCATGAAAACCACCCCGTACACGTGGATAGTCATGTGGAATTGGCTCATTAGTGAAGGGGCTCATTAACTTGCTCTCTCAGTTTTAGTGTATTTATCTTTTCAACACCACCTCTTACTACCCATTAGGAGTATGCGCTAACTTAGTTTTAATGAAATAAAATGCTCAAATAAATAAGTAGGCGTTTGCAAATTATAGAGGTGATTCTATTTAAAATTAAAATTTATTATCATTAAAGATAAATAATTTAAATAATCTAGAAATAATTTAAGACGGTAAGACAAGATTTGGCTAAAATATTTGAACGTTCTCTATGGTAAATTCTCAAATTTACCTTGACATTTTGTACATACTGTTCAAGTAATAAATATTTTAATTATAACCACCATAATTATCATTAACACGATAATAGTCTCTGATTTTAGCCATACGTTTTATATTGTGACACCTTTTACAGTAGCATGTCAAATGTAACATATTTTACTTTGCGCTCCGAATAATACGGCCATAGGCCTATGTTGCCATATAGAAACTCTAATGAGATAAATAATGGTATATTTATGTATTAATGAAACAATAGCCGAAACTATTGTTAATGCATTTTAGTGGGGTTATTCCCTCTTAGATATCATATTCTGAAAATTGAAAAATGACACCTGGACACGGGAATCGAGCCCGGGACCTTCGGCTTAGTACGGCAATGCTCTTACCACTGAGCTATCCAACTACCGAGTCGTTAATGGCTGCGTTGTCTGATGGCTGTGATCTTATATAATCACATGTTTATAAGCTGACGACTTTCGCACGTCCATCTTAGACTCTGCCTTAAAACTATGAGTGAAGAATGACCATGGGCACGGGACAAATCCTGGATAGCTCAGTGGTAAGAGCATTGGCGTACTAAGCCGAAGGTCCCGGGTTCGATTCCCGTGTCCAGGTGTCATTTTTCAATTTTCAGAATATGATATTTATGTATATTAATTAAATTAAATTATCCTTATAGACACAATGTATCAACTAGACTTCCTTTTGTACAGATTAGACCTGTACTCCTAGTTAAATAGCAGAATGAAGACACTCTACAAGGAATATAATACCACGGGAAACAGAATCTGTTAGAATGAAGACACTCTACAAGGAATATAATACCAACGAGAAACAGACTCGGTTAGAATGAAGACACTCTACAAGGAATATAATACCACGGGAAACAGACTCTGTTAGAATGAAGACACTCTACAAGGAATATAATACCACGGGAAACAGACTCTGTTAGAATGAAGGCCTAAATCTTACAATGGGTTAGTGCTGAATGAAACGAGCTAGGTTTATAATATTATTACTATACTGTTTCCTACGAGTACTTATGAGAATACGAAAGGAATTAATGGTTTCACTTAGCTTTTAGTGATAATATCCTATCATTAAACACCATGAGACTCCAACATTTTAAAAACTCACAAATTTTATGTTAAAAGTTCAGTTAAGTTTAGTTCCGTCCAGTTCCACATGGATGCCTTTGTTGGCACAAAGAATGTCTAGTTTGTAGTCAATTTCACGTCATTTGTTCAGCGGCATGTCTAATGTGAAAAGGTTCATGGCATTTGTTGCGCGCTGTCTCAAATCCGTTTTGCTGCTAACGTTCATTGCCTTTGGTGAACCCCCATAAGAATAAATCTAATGGGCCAATGTCGGGGGGAACGCAGAGGCCATAGAATTGGACCATCACGCGAAGAAAAATGGTCCAACAATCAAGTTGTGCATGAGACCACACCACACATTAACTTTCAAACTAACACACACGTGTTCTTCTATTAAAATGTGGTTTTTCCTATTTTCAAATTGGCACAATATGCCGGTTCGCTTTCCCAAAAATTTGAAAGGTTACCTGTTCAAAAATATTTTGTGTGATATAAAGTTTTCGTCATCATTGATGCAATCCAGCCAATTGATCTTAAATGACTGCTATTCTGGCTGGTCGTCTGGTTGTATTTCCTGCAGAATCTGTACCTAATAGGCACGAAGAGGGAAATCGACGATGAAGAACATTATGTAAGTAATTCTTCCTCCAAGTGATCTTATCTGTCAGTCTTACACATTCATAGAAATGCCACTTGTAAACAGCAAGCACAGCTTGGAAGGTACTAATGACCATCAACAATGTTTATGGGCTTACCAACCCTCCCCCCCCCCCACTTTCCCAACCCCTAAACTCTGGCCAAATATCTGTGTTTTTTACAACCGAGGGATTCTAATAATCAAGAAGCAAGCTATCTAGCTTGCTGTGGTTTTAATTCTAGCATGAAGGATTTCTTTTGATTCTATAATTTGTTGTGCCATACAGTATTGATGCTAAGTGAATTTGAATTGTATAGCTGTGTTCATTATATAATTCCACAAGAGAGGATTATGATCACACCACTTTTAAAAGCTTTATCAGAAGAGGTAAAAACGTTCTCTTTTCATATTATATTACTTTCAGTAAAAGATAAATGTTCATGCATGGCTTAGAAATAGACCAATGGGTAGCAATAGAACATAAATGGAAGTAAGTACTCTCTTTGTTAGACCAAAATATTAGTCAAGGTTTATTCTTATAAATTAAAATTAAAACGTTATTGCTAGAATTTTTGAAGACAGCCATTAGTGGTCCGGCCTAAGCACAGTTGAGTCAAAAGTTATTTTAAGGCTGTGGTAATGTGCATTGTTATCAAACTTTTCATCTAAACATATTATTAACTGACTTTATTAAAATATATATATATTTAATGCATCTAAATTTCAACATATGATATTCTTCCATCTTGTAATAAGTTCCTTTCAAGTTTATATAGCGTTAAAAAAGAGGAGGTTAGCGCGGGATCATATTTATGCTCAAGAGAGCCCTGCACACTTACAACTTCTCGGTTCTTTCTATTTTGCTAAATTATGCGTTTATCTTCCTCTTTGTGCGAAGTTCTTACTACCTATAATTTTCCTTCACTCATATAAAGATAACATTATCTATATGAGAACAGATAAGGACACTTTAATTCCCATGTTTTGAGAGTTTCCGGGTTTAATAAACTGCCAACTATTCCTCCTTGACCATGACCATACCTCATGAAAGTGGTTTAAATATGTATCTATTGCTCCTGACACCATTCAATTTGATTTGTCGTCTAATAAACTTTGAAAATCTAGACACAAGATTACGTTTTAGTCCACAAAGTTAATACGGTTTTGAAAATAGAGTTAAGCAAATCGACTGATTGAATCACATCAGTACTGCGCATCTAATTTCACAACAAAATTACAATAATGACACAAAAATCTGATGAGAATATCGGGGTCAGATTTACTAAGTTTGTTATTAAACGTTTTAACTTGCGGTCAAATATTTTATTTGCCCTTACGTATTTATTAAAACAAATTATTTAAATCATGTAACTACTATTCAATATTCTCCTCTATTATGGATGCCAAATGTAAGACTGTATTTCTTTTGGATCAAGGCTATCAACCTTTGGTCTATATTGTGAACTTAATTGCAAAATAAGCATCTGATGAAGATATCGGGGTTTGAAACCCTGACCAGTGTACTAAGTTTGATTTCAATATTTTAGAGAATGTATTTATTAGGAATGGAGTTTGGAAACCACTGCCTTAGGTTATGTACTTAATTACAAATCCAAACAAAAAATCTGATGAAGGAGGTCCAAGGCAAATGACAGAAAATAGGATGATGGAGTGGTTTTGATATAGCTCCTCATTTGGTTACACTTATTTGTCTCAGCGGTGGCGTCAAGTGGATGGCCTACGTGCTACACGGTGTCTGTTCTTGACGTCACACTGGTAGGAAATACACCTCAAAATGACTACTTTGTGAAGCGACAGTTGGTAGCTCTTCTATGGTAAAGGTGGTACTCATTCTAATGTCTGTCAATGACCAGTAATGACCGTAAATATTCTACAAGGTTTTGTAACTACTTCACAAGGTGCGTTTACACCGAGCTAACTCAAGTAAAATACACCCGTAATATCCTCTCTGGGATTCAAAATAAATTCGAATAACTAAGCATGAGGTAAACAATTGGAACATTCACCAAGCCAATTCCGTCCACAACATCCTTAATGGTGCGCCAGAAGGGAGCGTGAGTAATTTTACAGTTATTAGAGCATTACTGTTTTTTTAGCCAAAATAAATCAAATATTTCTCCATTAGCAGCATAGAGTTTAGTTTTCTGCCCATGCTAATATCAACAGATCTTGAATATCCGTCAAGGGTGTCCTGGAATTTTGTCAAAACTTTTTCTCTTTATTTAAAAAGATTTGACAAAATTCCAGGACACCCTTGACGGATATTCAAGATCTGTTGATATTAGCATGTGCAGATAACTAAGATCTATGCTATTACTGGAGACATATTTGATTTATTTTAGCCAAAAAAATTAAATTCTCTAATAACTGTAAAATTACTTGCGCTCTATTCTGGCGCACCTTAAGGGATTCTAAAATAGGGTAAGAAATCAATTGTGGCAAAATATTTGGTGTCAGGGAAGGGGGATTGCAAAATTGTGATTAAATCATCTGGAGTAAATAGCCAATGGGACGGGAGAAGGAAGGGCAATGTTGCCAAAGTTACAAAACTAAATATCTCCACGGGTCGATCAACGGTACCAAAAGACTGCCTTGACGGTTAACACTATGGTGCAGGTTATATGATAGGTCCACGCAATAATCAGTCAAGGTTAAAAACGGGCTATAGGGAAGTTCTTTATAATACTAATCATTATTAATATAAGGAATGGGAAGCAGTATCACTTGAAAAGCTGTTTAAAGGTTTGTCACTATCGGGGCGGTCTAATGATGGCTCCTTTATGTTTAGTTCTGTGAGAGTGAGTGGTGTACTATTCTATAAGAGTACAATGCAGCTAGACTTGTGTGGATTTGCTTTCAATCCAAACATTCACTTGCTATAGCCCAATGGATATTAGATACTTATGGAAATGTATATGTGTGAAATGCAGGTCAAATCCTAGAGAGGGCAGCTCTATAAAGTATTTATTTACTTCTCGGTTTTGTCCTTTAACCATTATAGTAAAGTTTGGATGTAGTTCAAAGCTCTGTGATGCAACCATGGGAGGTAATAAAATATTCTGTAGCCTATTAAATGATGTACATCACTCAGAGTCCCTTTGAAATGAATACAACCAACATCAAATTCATTTGAGATGGCGTTGCCAACAAAATCTGATAATGGAAAACTTTCCAGGCATACACGTTTGTGTATAGAAGTATTATTGAAAATTTAAATATTTGTATTTTAAAAAGTATACACTTAAATTAAGTACTCATTAAGTAAAGCCTTAATGTCGATTATTAAGCAGTTTTTATTAACGGAATCATATATTTAATCATTATGTGGCTCATATGTGTGTGTATATATATGATATTAACAAGGGATATACTGTATCTATAATATACTTATATGACCATGGAATAATCAATGACCGACCGTGGGTGCTTCGAGCGTTATTTGTGGGGAAAGATCTTCATGTACAGACAGTTGGCAACTGTTCCACTAAAGGGAGGCATGTCAATTAACATTATAAGAGAGAAAGTGCAATTTGTAGGCTGTACTGTCACTAATAGCTATGTGGAGATAAAATGCAGTATGGCTACCAAGTATGGGACACCTGAACATTCTTTGACAATAATCAGGAGTGTGAGCAATACATTTGATGCACAAGGCAGCGTACAACACGTCAAAGGAGCACGTAGATCCAGAAGTTTGGTTACTTAGGAAAACCAAGGGCAGTTACAGGCTGAACTGGCTAGCTCACCCACCAAGAACAAATCGTAAAGGCATTTGGCTGCCAGGTTGGAAATTTTCTAGTATGTTTGCAGATAGTAACGAAATATCTCTAACTTACTCCTTACCATCCATGGTTGTTCACGGCAATAAGTGAGGATTTTGTATAAGATTAATATTTGGCAGGCAATGTAGCATTAGCCACAAGTCGGCGATACCCAAGTCAATAACAAACAGACTTACCCAATTGCACAGACACCGACCGCTGTTGGCCGGACTACGCACTCGATCAACCTGCCGCTACAAACACGCCCGAACTAAACGACTGACAACAAAATACTGAGGCCACGCCAATTCAATGCTCAGTTACAAAAATTCCCAGACCAAAGACTTTCAGTAGAAAAGGCGATACTCTTCAGCCAGCGTCCAGTTTTGTTTCTACTCCAGTCTAAAAGTGTGTAAAATC